>CAJVQA010001073.1:0-27763 GCA_910591915.1 Cetraspora pellucida | reverse complement strand
AAAATGAAGCTCTAAATGAGCTCTATCTTTTTGTTTAAGATAACAACTAAGGTTAGCTTAATAGATTATTAAAAAAATTTAAGAAAAAGTATTTTGCAGTTTAATAAATATATCTCACTGTACAGAGGTCCAAGAGATATAAGACTAGGTCGCCTATATGTAAAATTTTGTTGTGAACAATTTTACTTAGGAGGCCAAAGAGGGTTTACTTAATAAATTATTTAGATATTGCCTGTTTATTATCGGAGAATTTTGGTACAAGTAATCGTTGGAAAGAGTTAATGATTTGCATCCTGGAGTACAATTATTTGATTCATTTTAAGACTATAAATTATTATGAAAATCTAAATTAATCTATTAAAAAATAAATTAATATTTATAATTTAATATATATAATTAATAAATTAAAATATACTGAATTAATTAATAAATTTTCAGATAATAAAAAATTAACTTCTGTATTTTAACTGGATAATAAACTCTATTTTCTTGTTTATTTTTATTTTGTTGACTTATTGCTTTATAAAAATTTATAAAAATTATTAGTAAATTTATTATATAATTATTAAATAATTATTATTTTAAATATTATTTGGCTTAGAAAGGAATTGAACCCAACTATTAATCATAAAGATTAATAAAACCAATTAAGACTTATTTAATAATTCCTTACATCTGGATTCATAGGTGAATTATTTTAAATTTAAAAATAATTTAGCAATTTAATGTTTTGCTTATAACAGTTTAATTTTCTAACTCAAATATCTAAAGGTGAGTTATATTTTGAGACAAATAACAATAAGTCTAGAATTTTTGAAAATTCTTTACCTCTGATTTATTAAAAAATATATTTTAAAGAAAATCAGTAAAACTTAGCTATTCTATTATATAGAATTATAAATAATGATCATAAAAATTGCCAATTTTTATAACTATTTTAAGACTTGATTTCTTTGAACAAGTCATAACAAGTTAGAATCCTAAAAATTATAGGGAAAACAAATTAATTTATATTAATAACTTATAGGTATTCTCTCAGTTATCCTACAAATTATATATAAAATTAATTCCAAAATCCAAAATTTCTATTTAAAATAATAATTATAAATTAATATATATATAATATATTATTAAAAAAAACATACTTATTAGATAAAATTAAATTTATACCAGCCAAATATAATATATTTCTTAAAGACCAGAAGACAATAGACAGAAGATGGTAAACAAAAGACAGAAAACAGAAGATGATAAACAGAAGATAGTAGACAGAAGACAGTAGACAGAAGACAATAGACAGAAGATGGTAGACAGAAGATGGTAGACAGTAAACAGAAGACAGTAAACAGAAGATGGTAGACAGAAGACAGTAGACAGTAAATAGTAGACAGTAGATGAAAGATGGTAAACAGAAGACCAAAAGACAGTACACAGTAAACAGAAGACCAGAAGATAGTAGCCAGAAGACAGTAAACAGAAGATTAGAAGATTAAAAGACCAAAAGATGTAGACAAAAGATGTAGACAGAAGACTAGAAGACAGAAGACTGGAAGACAAAAGACTGAAAGACAGAAGACTGGAAAACAGAAGATAAGGACAAATAACCAAAAACTAAAGAGATAAAATCAAAGAAACAAAGAACCAAATAGACAAAGAATCAGTAAAACAGAAAGATGCTAAAACAGAAAGACTAATAACAGAAAAATAAAAAAAAACAAAAAATTAGAAAAATAAAGTTGAATGGATAAAGTTAAAAAGATGAAAAATCGAAAAAAAGAGCTAAAACAATATAAAGATAAAAAGACTAAAACAAAAAAACTAATTAATAAATAAAAAAGAATATATATTCATTTCATCGACTTTAAATTTATTGACACCTATTTTATCAATGATCATTTCATCAACAGCTCACTTCTCTAACAATACATTTCACTGACAGTCTATTTCCCTAACAGTCTACTTCTTGAACTTCACTTCTCCAATTCCAACAGTTCATTTCGTTAACAATTCTGACCTGATTTTGGATTAGGATTGACCTTTTTATAATTAGTAATAGTAAAAAAATAGAAAGTCTATATACAACCCGAAACATATTACACTACGTGACTTACTAATATATAGTCAGATATAATAAATATAAAAACTAAAAAAAAAATATTAAGCAAAAATATAAAAATAAAATAGGTTTAAATAAATAAAATACAAGATTAGTTTGAAGAAGAAATAGTTTAAAACTAAAAAAATAATTAATATTAATAATAGCTAGGCTAACAGTACCAGAGAGTTTAAAGTGAAACACCCAAGCAGAGGTGTTAGGTACAGCAATTGGTAAAATAGAATTGTTAATGAAATGAACTGTCAGCAGCAATGTGTTGTCAGAGAAGTGGACTGTTAGTGAAATATGTATTAGCAAATTAGTGTTGGTGATATCTACCAAAACCTATATTTGTTTCGCTGACTCCTATTTTATCAATAGCCATTTTACTGACTGCTCATAAGGGTTGTTAATAAAGTGCTTCAGACTATAATAAAACATATAACCTGCTTCTAAAGTGCTCTGAAGTGGGCTATATGTTTTATTATTGACTGAAGTACTCTATTAACAACCATACTGCTCACTTCTCAGACAATGCATTTCACCAACAGTCCATTTCCTCAACAGCTTACTTTCTAGACTTCACTTCACCAACTATCTATTTTTCTGACAATTCTGACCTGATTTTGGATTAGAGAAATAGAAAGTCTATAAAATAGAATTGTCAATAAATGAACTGTCAAAAAAATGGGCTGTTGGTGAAATGAATTGTCTATTTTTAATCCATAAAAAATAAAATTTTAAGACTTGCTAAAAAGTGGCCCAATAATAATTATACTTTCACTATAGTTGTTTGACAAGATGAAACCTAAACTGGCAAGAGACGAAACTGACAAAACTCTGACAAAAGATGAAACTCTTGATGAAAGATAAAACTCTTGACGAAAGATGAAACCCTTGACGAAAGACAAAACCTTGATGAAAGACAAAAATATGATGAAAGACAAATCTTTAGTAAAAGTTGAAACTTTCTGTAAAAGACAAACTACTGGTGAAGGTCAAAGCTTTTATCAAAGTTTGAATTTTCTAAGACTCTGACAAATAATGAATGATAATATTTGCTTGTATCAATTATGCATGCATGTGGCTCATACTATAATGAACATATATACATACATACCTGAAATTAGTTTAAATTTAATTGGCAACAATTTTTTGGGAGGAATTTATGATATTTAAAAATTATTATCTAGATTATGCTCTGAGCTGTTTTAATAATAAATAACAAAATTGATTCATTAATAATCAAAATTGATATGAAAACTATAAATATTGATCGAATGTTACTTCTGACTTGCAAGATAACTAGCAAAACTAAATCTTTTTATAGCAATTTACTATACTTATTCAGATCCCTATAAAAAATTAACTATTTGATTTTACAAAAAAAAACCCCAATCATCGTTAATAAAAATAACACCAAACCTTGTTAATAAAGATGCAATTCTCAACAGATATAACTTTTGTTAATTTGCTTAATCCTCATAATATCAAATCTGCTTTCTGTCCAAATACAAAGATATATATTTTCGTGAAAAAACACACACATATATATATGTTATATATACAAAAAATTAATTGTAATTATGTTTAATTATTATTAGATTATGTAGGTTGAAACTCCAACAAATTCTATTCTTCACCTAGTTGACATTTAGTGTGTCACCGAAATAGCTCACAGTCATAAAGCCATCCTTGTAGTTAATAATACATTCATGAGTTCATATTTCCAAAATCCTTTAGAACTAGATGTAGACATTGTTGTACATTCTGTCACCAAGTACATAAATAGTTATTCTGACATAATAATAGGCATAGCTGTGATGAATGACAAAGAAATATCTGACAAACTTAAATTTTTACAAAATCTATAGGTTCTGTACCTTCATCTTTTGATTCATGGTTAGCAAATTATAGGTTAAAAACTTTATATATATGTATGAAACAGCCTCAAAAAAATGCTTTAGTTATTGCAAGATTTTTGAAAAGTAGTGATAAAGTTGAGGAGGTTACATATCTTGGGTTGAAAAGTCATCTGCAACATGATTTAGCAAAGAAACAATTAAAGGATTTGGAAGAATATTAAGTTTTAAATTAAAAAAAGTTTTGAAGCTGCTAATACTTTTTTACAGAATATCAAAATATTCACTTTGGCTGAATCATTGGTATGTTTTTTTTCTATTTATCTCATAGTTGTTCTTCTTGATTTAATTACTAACTTTTTTTCCCTTAATGACTTAACATAATTGGATGGTGTAGAAAGTTTGGCAGAACATCCCACAAAATAACATGCATCTCTTACCCTAGCACAAACAACTTTTTTTTTTCTTTTTTTGATCAAACTCTGATATATTATTATTATTATTATTTATAGATAGCAGATATTAAGCAAGTATTAGAAATAGCTGTACAAAATAATACAAATTGCATTAAGCACATCATCTAATAGTTAATATTATAATTATTAATAATAACGCTATTAATATCTAGAATATATTAAATAATTTAGAATTTTAGAAGCTTTATAAATCTTATAGTAATTGTAATATGGTCACTTATAAATGAAGGTTATTCTTACTATTAATGATAAATAAAGGAGTTTTTTAACTCTTCCATCTAAAGATAAACATATTAGTATTTGCAAATTAGAATATAGTAATAAGAAAGAAACAATAATTATGATTAAAATTTTTCTTTGGTTCACATTATATGTAAACTTCAAAAGTTAATACATGCATTTGATTTCATATCATTTCATTTGAAATATTTTCTATTGTCAAAATTTTAATTTGAAACTTACTTGGCATTAATTCTTATCTAAAAGAAAAAAGATATTCAATACTCCATCTTTTATAAATGTATTTGTGACAAAACTTTAAATAATTTTTTCTAATAATTATTAAACATCTTATTTACAACATTTTGCTAAAGATTATTTCAAAATTATACAATGTTTTATGTTATGAAAAAATGAATGCACAGCTTTAAAAACTGGATCAAGCAATCACATAGTTATGCAAGATTTTCTATTGTAAAAATTATTATCATTATTGATATGCTTTTAGCTTTGTTTAATAAAGTTATCTAAGCAATAATAATATGTATATGTAAACTTGTATATAATGACAATCATTTTAATATTGTATTATACTATTAAATCTATCAATACACATCATTTTTAAAGTTATCGTAATTATTGATAAACATTATTTCTAACATCAGTAATTATGATAACTTTAAGAATGCTATGTATCGATAGATTTAATAGTATGATACAATATTAAAATTTCGAATATTATAAAAATGTTAGGCACAGTAAAATTTGTGACGTTTCAATTTTTTTTTCTAAAATATATACCAGTTTTTTTTTAAATTTTTTTTTGAAATGTCACAAATTTTGCTGCACATAACATCCTTTAAAAAATATTCTATTTTCACTATGTCTAAACCACCTACACCAACTGAAAACTCTCTTGTTGATCTTACTAATGAAAATGTTTCTGCATCTACATCTCTACAAACTAATGATACTTCTACCACTACTACTTCAGTGTTGCAAACTAATAGTACTACTTCTCCTGTTTTACAAGTTAAAAAAACTAAAAAAAAACAACCTATTGAATACATTGAAGATGACATTCTTGACATGAAACAACAAATTATCAAATTGAAAAAAAGTATATATATTTTTTTTATTTTAATATTTTTTTTATTACTTTATTTATTTTTTTTATTCTTATTATTTAAGAAAAAATGAATTAAAAAATGAATTAATTGAAGCTAAAGAAGAATTGAAAGCAAAATATTTGAAAAAAAAATTAAAACAATATGAATTAGATGAATAATAATCTTAAATTTTTTTTGCTTTGTAATTTTTTTACTTATATATTTTTTTTGCTTTATATAATTTTTTTGTAATAAAATTACATTTAAATTGTTATAATATATAAATCTTATAATAAAATCATATAAATAAATTAAAAATAATATCTAATTTAATATTTTTCTGAAGATTTTCTAGAATATTCATAAGCTTTTTTTTTTATTCTATTCAGTATATTAACTATATTTATAGTATCCTACCACAGTATACATTTCTTTTAAATATTCTAAATCTGCAGTTTTTTTATAATATTTGAATGCTGTTTTTTGTTCTTCATAATACTATTCTTATAAAGATTTCTAATTTTAACTATTCTATTAAAACTATTCATTTTAACAGCTTTTTGATATATAAAAATAGTTAAAATTTAGGTTTTTTAGTATATAATTATTTTAAAGTCTTATTTGTAATAATTTTAAATAATTAGCTATGCAATATTTTTACACAAAACCATAAATAGGAGAAATCTATGCAGATACTTGAGATGATTATATATAGAATTTTTAATATGATCCTGAAATAAGATTATCTAACTTGCATTATCATAATATCTGGCTAGTATAAATATAATATTTAACCTATATTAACATATTTAGCTAATTTCTTATTAAAATTTATTTGTATACTATTTCATATATATATTTATTTATATGTATAATAAGAATTTATCTCCTTAGTCATTGGTATCTTTTACTTATATTAGAAAAATATTCTTTATAATTAAGTCACTCTTTGAAAAATAAACAACATGTATGATAATAATAATATTTGGAATTATTTTATAAAAATTAGATCAGATGAAACCTTTAACCAAGGACATGTTTAATGTAATTATTGCTATTAAATCTTATAAAAAAATATGAAAATTCACTATTTTGATTGGCCAATAGTAATGATCAAAAATTACTCAAAATTTTTAGTAAAGAAATCATGACTATCTATTAAGTAAAATTAATAAATTCCATATATGATTTTTAAAGAAATCATAATTTATCATCTTTAGATACTATATATTCTGTAAAATTATATATATTGTAAATTTGTAAAATATAATTTTTAACTCAAAGTGAAATATGTTCCTGGATTAATCTTATCATTATTCAAACCCAAATCTTAAACAAATACAGACTAAAATTTTGTTGATCACAGCTGTTAGCTAATCAAAATTGAGATTTAACTGTGTGGTATCTAGATTTAATGAATTTTATACAAGATTTTTTGAAAACTTATAATTTGCTCAACTCTAGCAGACATTATTTCAGTTATGAGAAACCATATTCTTTGTTGCAATCCATTTCTGAAAACAACTTTTTATAAAAAAAATTAATAGTATTTGTAATTTAAATATTGGTTTAAATTTTAGTAACTAAGTCTAAAAACCTATTGATAAAGTTAATATTTGACTGCTTTATAGACAGAAGTTCATCTAATTGGTTAATAAATTCAAGTTGATTTTATATTATTTATACAGTTTAGAGTACTCCTTAAAAATATAAAAACCAATTATAATAAAGTAAAAAGAAAACTATATAAAAGGTTTTATTAGAGCTATAGGACTTTATAATTAAAAATAAGATTTAATTCTTATCTAATTAAAAAAATTAATTTAGTATTAAGTTAATATTATTAAGTTTTAAGAAGTTATTATTATATTAACTTTTTTAAACAAATAAAAATTAAATCTTATTTTGGCTATGAAGTCCTACAGCTTTAATTAAATCTTCCAATCTAATTTTTTTTATTTTATTATAATTAAGTTTCATTTTTTATGAAAATTACTTTGACTATATAAATAGTATAAAATTAATTGAATTTATTAGCCAGTCAGACAAACTTATATAGTTGGTTAGCTAATATTACCCAGTTCTGATAAATTTGACACAAAATTATAGGATTTTGTAAAAAATATGTATTTTTTAAATGTATGTTGAATTGGCAGCACCAAATCATAAGATGCCATTTAAAGAAAATTATTAATTTAAGTACAAAATACAATAATAAATTTACAAAATTTAATAAATAAAAACACTATTATTCAAGAATATTCATGTCTTTTTTGTTTTTAAAAAAGTATATTTCCTTCATTTCTTTATAATTTTTAGTCTATAATATTATAGTTATTCAATTCAAAAAACTATTTACATTGCTTTTTTCATAATGTTTTTTCAAATTCGGAATGATAATAGCTCATTAAAGATCTTAATTAAATACAAATAACAAGTAAATATTATATCTTAAAAGTTTGGATAATAATTCCAAATAAATATCAAATATGTATAACTAATAAAATAAATAAGTATTGTAAAAAAACTTTAGTCTAAAAAATTTTTTAAATAACTTAAACAATATTTTAATACAAAAAAGAGTAATAATAATATTTTTCATCAAAGAGGTTTATTTTTAAAAGTTAAATAATGCCTTTGCATATTCTATTTTTATATAAAGTATTATGTATTTCTGTCTTACAATGTTTATAATTTACAAATTTAAAGAAAACCAATAAGTATACAGAACTGCAAAATATTTAAATAAAGATCTAAATATCAATATAAAATTTGATTAATACAGATTATTGTGGCTGATTATTATACCAATAATCTGATACACATTCAAGAAATGCTATTTTATAGTAATATCTGGATTTTATGATATGTAATATCTATATTTTATAAATAGCATAGTTGTATAAACAACTTTATTAAGATAGAAGGTTTTTTTAAAACTGTCATAGTTGCACAAATAACTTTACTAAGGCAGTGAGATTTTTTTTTAATTTTCATAGTTGCATAAATAATATTATTAAACCAAATTTTTTTTTAAAATTGTTATGATTGTGCAAATGACTTTACTAAAATAAAATTTTTTATAATTTTTTATAATTATACAAATAACTTTACTAAGTTAAGATTTTTTTAAATTGTTATAATTATACAAATAACTTTACTAAACTAAGATTTTTTAAAATTATTATAGCTATGCAAATGATTTTACTAAGACAGAATTTTTTTTAAATAGTTATAATTATGAGAATGACTTTCAATATTTTAATACTTAAAAAAAAAATAAAATTAAATCATTTTTTTATTTTAAATAATATAAAAATTTTGTTCTAAATATTTAATTATAATATATCATTAAGACAACTCAGCTTATCTTTATATATGATTAACATCAAGAAAAAATAATTTAAATTTATTATTTTTTAAATTACTTATTATTACATAATATAATAGCAAATATTGTAATAAATTAATTAAATATTACTAAAATAATATCAGTCAAAATTTTAACTAGTTAGTTACAAATCTATAATTGATTAATATCAGTTACAGTTAGTAGAAGATATATCTGAATATAACTGTTATCCTCTTATTTTATAAAGATATAAATCTAGTTATTAGATTTATTAAAGATTATATCTTTTTAGATAAAAAGATTAACTAGGTACAATCACTAAATGATGTAAATTATATAACTATACTAGGTGGTTTGATTTAGCTCTAAGCTGGCTCAAGCTGACTTAAATAGCTTGGCTTAAAAGCTGGCTCAAGCTGGCTTAAATTTAAGCTGTTCCTATCCTTAGAATCATCTAATTTAATGCACAGACATGGCCTGATGAAATAAGTTTTAGCCTTAGTCTCACAAATATATAAAAAGTACTAATAAAAAGTTACCTCCTACCATATCTGTTTCTCTTATTATTGTATTGACGATTGGAATTAGATGTCCTTTGGTTAGGTCTTGGATTGGGCAATGTTGGGGGTACATAATAGGTCTTAAAGGGGTTATTGTCATTAGTTGTAGAAGTGGTAGCACTATTACTTGTAGTGGTGGCATTATTATCATTGGTCTTAGGGGTGTTACTATCATTAGTCTTGGGAGTGGTGGTGGTTTTTTTATTACTATTCATTTTTCGTACCTAAATACCAAAAAATTATAGTAAAAAAAAAATTCAGTTTTATAGCTGAAGTAAAATGAAATAACACAAATTACTTAAAAAAAATATACAGGCAAGTGAATCAAATAATGTTATTGCTAACTTATCTTATGGGTAGGAGCCTGCTTATTTTTATACTTCATGTTTATTAGATCTGAGAACCTGTCAGAAGGAAACTCCATTAATAATTAAGTTACCCAAATCCAATGCCAGTTTTTATTTCCATAAAACAACTCCACTCAGTCATAAGTTCCAAATACTGAATGTATTTTATTATTTTTTTAGGTAAAATTAAACCTCCTTAGATTCAACGATCACTTAAGGTAGATTTAAATCTGATGATTTCAAGATGGTGGAGATCTCAACTTTATACAACATATGAAACTACTAATTAAAAACATTATACATATTACTCTTATAACCTTTTTAAGTCTCATTCTTATCACAGGATCTTATATAAAGTAAGGAAAAGGTTTTAGAGCATGTAGTTATTAACTGTTAATCAAAAATCAACTATAAAAAATGATTCTGCAGGAGAGTGACACCACATAAAATTTAATGCAGGCCATTAATTATTAAAGCTGATCAAGAATTCAAACTGAATATCAAATGACGTGAATATCACTATTTTAGCTTTGTCATACTATCATATGACTTAATGGTCCCATGGGTCTACTTTTATTTTGGCCTAGATCATAATGCATATATTATTTTTTTCTAGCATAGATCAATAGCAAAATAAGTCACAAATGGCTGTTATTTTTGAATGATTATTAACGTGGTTGTGCTAAATTAATGCACATTTATGTTTGCAGATATTTGTACGGTATTTACACTTCTGCTAGATGTTTAATCAACATATTTTAATTATATTGCATAAATAATAAAGTTATTCTAAATTTGTAGATCCAACTTAAATATAGCATGTAAAATAATTACTATACTCTGTATAGCCAAATGCACCTCAACAAGTTATTAACATAATTCCAAATATAGAAAACATGCGATTGTTGATTGAATTGCCATGTCCAATAATTGTGGTACCAAATTTGGTAAACAGCAATTTGTTAGAAAATTACAAAGTCTACTATAATGTTAAATAAAGCAATGTACTAACTATTGTTTTAACGAATTACTATTTTTTAGAAAGTGTACTCTGTAATTGCAAAGTGTTAAATCGTTAAGTTATGTTTTGCAACATATAATGCTATGATAAAAAAATATTTGGCAAATTTATAAATTAATATGTGTTAGGAGTAACTATACCTTTAGTTATAATTGTATTTTCTAATAAAAAGAGTACCTCCTAGCATAAACCCTCATAATTTATTTTTTATAACATTGTAAGCTTTGCTATATATATTGCTAAAAATTTCTACCTGTCAGTAATATATCGAGAATGTTTTTTAAATTCATAAACAATGCAAGAATCTATTGAAAAGTGTAAAAATGAAAATAAAAATTTTAACCTTGTTAACATATCCTAAGAGAACACAACCAAAAAGTTGTTACATCATGCTCTTATAATAAAAAACATAGGCTTGAGAAAGAACAAATTTCGATCCTACCAATGAACTACAATTTACCTATCGCACCAACTATAGCATCAATGATTAATGATATTACTTTTGATCTGAACTAGGTATATATTATTTATAATTATCAAATTCTTTCCTCATTGCTAGGATTGTTTTTGTGTTGATCAGTTAACCTTTCCAAGCTATTATTGAATATACTCAGATATGCAAAAAATTTTATTTTATAGTAGAAGTGATAGGGCTTCTACTGAGTATATTTGTAGTTTAACAGACACATGGTTATTTTTTTAATAACCCAATAATTAGTTAGGGTGGTTGGTCCAGTCCACAAAAATATTAGACAGAAGAGAATAAATCTAAAAACTCATCCAAATCTATTAATAAGCTTAATATTAATTTTATCTTTTGTGTTTTTAATTATTAGTATTGAACCCAACATGCAACTCGGGAGTCATGTATGCAAGATAAAATATCTTATATTGAAAAGGAGTAGAAGAGTGTTCTGCTTGGCCCATCTGATCACATAGTGTCAAAAGAAGTTAAAAGTCGAAAAAAAGTTTTTGCAGAAGAATTATTAATAGAAATATTAGTTTGAGAAGCTGTATTAGTAAACAGAGTTGAGCTATCTAAGATTCTGTCTGATTTTCTAGTGCTTATTAATAATGAGATAATTAAAATCAATTATGTTACCCAAGTGAAGTTCAAAATAAAAAATCTAAATAAACAATTGTGGCTTTCTCTTGGACAATGTTAGAGATAGAAGAACCACTTACAAGAAGGGATGTACATTAGCATCTCGAATGTAAGTGGAAAAAACTGAAACATGCTATAGAAATTCGAAATTATATAGAATTACAAAATTCTTTAAATATAATAATCTCATGTATCTTTCGAAAAAAAAAACCCAAATGATAATTTTTGCATAAGGTAATCTTCGATCACTAAAAAGATTAGTGCAATTTTGATATATTGTAAAGCCAAAATGTGTTACTGATATGAATGGCCGAACTTTAATACATCTGGCATTACTTAATAATCCATAGGCAGTTATACAAGCAATGGATGCTGTAAACTATTATTATTTTTATATCTTAAATAACCTTTTCTACTGTAGTGATGAATTTTGAAAGAATTTTGAAAGAATTTCATAGAACATTTTGGTGCATATATATGAAATAACCTCCTTTCATTTACTAGTTTGAATACTGCAAGTTCCCATAATATCATGCATCAAGAATGCATTGACACTTTACTTTGCAAACTTGGCCCATTATCAACCTCTGTTAATGAATTTGTACAAGAATTCTATGGAAATCTATATAAAAAATTAGAGAAGTTGGTGTAGAGACCCTTTGCACCTCAACCCTTTGGAATTTTCCTGATGATCACTATTAATTACAATACAATTAGCGATTACCATTGGGACGAATATGACAAACCAAATAGTTTATGCTATTTGGTCGCTCTCAGAAAATTTGAGGAAGAAGAATTATGTTTTCCTCAACTTCAGATTATTGTATCGCTTCAGTCTGGACAAGTTGTGGTGTTTTCCTTACGTCTTTTACTGTACAGTAATTTTCTACTTACAAAAGGTATTTGTCATAGTATTGTATACTTTGTACATAATATCTTTTTTTATAATCTACAGAAATTTGATAATGTATATGATAATCTAAAGGATGCGATTGAGAGAAATGCTGATGGGCATAATGTTCTTTTCATTAAACATCAAAATCTCAATAATGCTCAAGAATTGAATTCCAGAACTATATTTTTTAAGCCGAAAAAAAAGCAAATAGCAATTCTTCCTTCATCAATGGATTGTAGAAAGGGTTATATTTCTTTGATATGTGCTAGATATAAGTTAAGGGCAGAAGATCCACTTCCAGATTTATAAGTAATTAATAGAAATGTAATATATTTTTATTGTATTACATATAAATATATAATGTACATTTAAAAAATAAATAAATAAATTTTTGTCTTCTTCAAACATGTGGTTTTTATATAATTCTGCTAATATGAGTTTACAATTCTTACTACAACCCAATATGCATCTCTTCCATTCTCATTTATATATCACTTACAAAATATAACAAATATACATAACTCATCTAATAACCCAATTCATTCTAAAAATAAATCTGGTTTTAATCATATATATTGTACCAAATCTGATAGGTCAAAATACCTCTAAATATACTTAAATCTCATATAATCATTAAATATGTCGAAAGCAGAACACGATATAAATGAAAGAATTGCAAGAACTGCTGGACATAATGTTCTTAATAGAGTTATTGATGCTGAGAGGTCTTATAATTTTATTAGTATGATCTTTGAAGAAGAAACACCTATTCAGTGGAGTTGTCATGTTAGAATTACTCTTCAAAAGTTAATAGGTTCAGGAGGTCCATGTTTTACATTTTATCAGTATTGCCTTCATGCTTCACACGTTCAAGGTGTGAATTTTAATAAATATTATTACAGCAGAGGTAAACCATATGAAGATGGTACTGCAATATTTTTCGATATATGAAACTTATGCATGTTAATGTTAATTTAGATTCAAAAGCAAGTCAATTCGATTTAATAAAAGATCATTATGATTATGAATACTCAAGACCACAAACCGATTATGGATGCTCAAGACCATGATCTGAGTTTGGATGTGCAAGAGTTATACAAAGACTTTGGAGAAATTTTAGAGAAAGAAAATCATCAAATACACAACTTGCTTGGAACAGTTTACCAAATGATGGTACCTCAAATGATGAAAAACTTCTAGGTTTAACGAGACATAAAGTAAAAAATTCTCAAACTTGAGAACAATTTGATCAATGGTGTACTAAATAGATTACAATGTATAAACAATGTAATTTAAATATTTCTTTGGATATTTATGTTAGAAAATATGAAGAATATTATATTCTATATAATTGAATAAATTCTAAAAAGAGTCAATTGCAAGTTAGATTCAAAAAATAACTTTTAGAAATAGAAGCATAGTACACAGGTATTTATTCGATTTATTAATTCCTTGCAGGTACAAAATACCTATACTATTTATATAATATTTTTTGGCTATACTAGTTCTACTAATACTCTTGAAGACATAGATAGGTAGTTGTCCATCATTTTCTTAGAGGCAGAGCCTTATTGCTTTGCAATAATGCTATTCTTAAGATCACAATTAAGAAATATATTATGAAATTTCTGGAATAGAAAATACTAATGTGAAATAAAAATCTATGAAGTAGGTTCAGCAGGTAATATGTTTTTTATCTTGTGCTTTTGCTGTAACTCTATCTCTTTTTGCAAATCTAGTAGAGTATCAAACCTTAGCCAAATTGCAAGTAGATTATCCTTAGGCCTATCTAGATCAAATACAATAAATTCACCTTTGTGTAAGTAGCTGTTAATAACCATTGATGCATTTTTTATGTCATTTGTATATCTACGAATAATTTTAGAAACATCTTCATATAAACTACCAGAATTAAAAAGTACTAAATAATTAGCATTTTTATATATGAATGTAGTGATTTTATGATATTTCTGTATCACAAATATACATGAAATATTTCGATGTCACCTATTTTCAAAATATTGGCCAATTCGATTCTGTATATGTTCTGAAGCAAAACACAAATCCTCAAAAACAATTGTTGTACTTCATTCAGATGAAAATGCTTTTACACTAAGGATTTTTTCTGATGATATATAGCTAAATATATATTTTTATAGTAAGGTGCTTTCAGGTCTTTTGAAATTATGCTATACATATATCTAACAAATGCCTATTTTGGCTTGTCAAGATAATAACCACAAACTATTAAATCATTACAAGAAATATATCTCTTATCACCTTTTTTCCTTTATATATGTATTCAGCTTTATCACTAAGAAAAGATTTGTTAAGATATTAGTCTTACCTGATCCACTTTTTCCTGTAACTATCATTCTAAAGTGCCATGTTGAACTAGCTAAATAAAATTGACAGCAAGATGCAACATGTTTATTAGTTTTGTCTATATCTATAAGAAATAGTTTCATAGATGGAAGTTCTTTTTTTCAGTTTTTTTGTATAATGGATTGGAAATCCATAACTATAATTTTTATAAATTGGATAAAAAATTTCTTTTCCCTGATAATTCACTTCATTTTGTTCATTCATAGTTGGTTTATATATTCCAGAAAACAAATTGCCAAAAGCAATCATATAATGAGTATAATCTGGCTTCGAGTTCAAAGAACAAGAAGATAGAGTTTGATGAAAAATATTACTGTATATATACTAAATAATTAATATCACTATTATTATAATAATGACAATTTTAATAATAGGAGAAATTTGATACTTATTATTAACTAAAGCCTTGCTAGCACATACTGCCTCTTCTATTGTAATATCTTGAATCAATAACTTCAGATTCTGCTTATTTGTAATAATTGGTAATGTTTTATTTTCTTTTATTACTAGCTCATTTTTACTTTTAAAATATTTTGCAAGACTTTTAGATGAGGCATAGTCTTGAATCTCTGATTCCTCTGATGTGTCTTCAGAATTTAATATGAAAATTTGTTCCTCACTTTGTGTATTTTTTCTGTACCTCCTCTAATTACAGGATCTAATATATTCTTTGTTTTCTGTGAAGCAGAACATAAAGCACCTAAACACTCAATTTTATTAATTTTTAAAGCTAATTCATCCTTTGTATTTATTAGTTTATTCTTTATATTGATTAATTCAGACTTGAGAGATATGATCTCAGATTCTTTTTTTATTATCTCTTTCTAAGTTGAGAATGTATCCTTTTGAGCTGATTCTAACTTACTTTCTAGTAATTTTTTCATAAACTGAAGTGCTGTAATTTTCTTTAATTTATTCTGAGTTGAAAATAGTTTTGTTTCCAATATTTTTATCTTTGACAAGAGATCTTTTATTTTAATCTTAGATTTTTTAAGAGAAATATCTTTGCGAATAATCTGGGATGTTAGATTATCTAACTCTGAGCACAATCGTTTAACCTTATCTATAAGCTGGAAAGCATGCTTAGAGAGTTTCTCTTTATCTTTATTGGATTATTTTAGATTACATTGTATACACTTATTGTCTTTATTCAAGACAGAGCATTTATTAGAAAGTCGATTGCCATACTCTATAGCAATTTTTTGATCTTGATTTGCACAAACAAGCTGGTTTTCAAGTTTTGTTCAGCTAGGTGGATATCGATTAGATAGTATACTCCCAAGTTTTTGACATTTACCTATATTTGATAAAGTATAAATTCGAGACATACTTCAGCTAAGTAAATATAAATATAAATTGTTAAAAAATTAATACTTATACAAGAAAATCGATAGATACTGGTACCTTTATATATAAAATTTATTAATATATTTTAATACCTACTAAAAGGAAACAATACATATTGATGTCTACTAAAAAGAAACAATACTTATTGATATATATTAGATGCTTACTAAAAAAGAAACAATACTTATTGATATATATTGACATTATAGTAACATCAATATGTTTTGAAAAATATTAATACTTTTTTTTTCTATAATATATTCCAACTTAAAAATAGTCAATTGTCTTTATCAAACCTTCTATCAATCTAATACAACCCAATTATCAGAGTCTAATATTAAGGAGATTAGAGATCCGAGAAAAAAAATTCCAAATGCATCAAAAAAAATGGCTAAAAAATTTCATATTGGTACTTACCGTGTATATGAGATATGAAAACATAATGAATGTTTTCAACAAGGTCTTGATAATCAAAATGATTTCTTATTACCACCTGATTCAAATGAAGGTCTCATGTTAGATAAGTCTTAAACTAAGAAGATTCTAGCTAAGGAAACATCGACAAAAAAGATTAGCTGAAAAAGAAAAGTTTCATCAGATTCACATATAGTAGGCTTGAAGAGTGATAGCTTTGCAATAGAAAAAAATACCTCTTCTATATATAGGTTCAAAGAACCACAGTGTGCACAAACTTTGTTCAATACATCTAAAAGAAAAGCAGATCTTAAAAAATTAATGAAAGTTACTGAAAGATTAGCTCCTATATGCCTGTCTTTGCCTCAGTAAGCTGAGAGCATCTTTTTGCAAGAACTCTACTTGCATTTAGAGCCATATCAAGCCATTCTTCATCTTTATAAGTTGCTTTTTAAGTGCATCATATTTTTTTTTAAGTCTTTACTATTATGCATATCTGATGTTTATTGCTCTGGTTCACTAATCTCTAGAGGCTTACTAAAAGTTGGAATAGTGTAAGTCTTCCTATATAACTTCATTCGAAATTGGTTTTTACTAGGGTCAAGAACACCATGAACTTTTCAAATCTATATTATACCTATGCATAACATTGGCTCAGATTCACTATTATTAATACGAGCAAAATTTCCAGTAAACGTAACAATCTTATCATCTTTGTCTTTTACACTAATTGGCATATCTATATACCATTCTAATGATTCAGATATATGTTTGGAATTGCCCTTTATAGCAAAGTCAGAAGGCTTATCAGCTTTCCACCCCAGGGTATTAATTGTTGCATCATTCACTTTCCAAATTCACTTGCACTATCTAAAAAGGAATTAGTGATCAATAGATCATTTATATTACAATGCAAGTATTGCAATGATGAAAACCATTCATCTGATTTTGATTTTTTTTCCTAGACTATATGAAACTAACATATTTTATGCATTGCCAGTGAAAGCTTTGATAATAGTTCATCATATATTTTAGGCTGACTAAGTTCTGAAAGCATTTTTTTATTTACCAGTACTTGTTATTTTTTCTAACTGAAATGAAGCATGCCATCTATTCTCTTTCTCATTATATTCATCTTCATCATCCTCATTATTATCTGAATTGGGAGATGCATATTGGAATTGGAAAGGTATTAGAGAACAAAAGTATCGATGTGTTAAATTTGATTTAGCTACAGGTTTTTTGGATTGATTTTCAAGCATCATCCTCCCAAATTGAGATGTCATTTGACCGATTTCATCTACTTTCAATTTTATTCTATCTATTCTAGCATTCTGGTTTAATGAATATATTTATTCTGGACAAGGTTTTTAAAAAGACTTTATAGGATAATTTCTCTCTAAATCTTCTGTACTAAATATATCTAAATTATTTAAGTATTGTGATAAATGATAAATTTTCATACCTTTTTCTGTTTGTAATGAAGGTGGTGAACCTCTTGGCTGTCTAACTGGTTCAACAGTTTGAGGAGCAGTTTGCTTAGCCATTTGAGATTCTAATTCTGTAACTTTCTTTACTAATGTCTGGTTTTCAGTTTTTTGTTGCACTAGTGCATTTTGAATTGCTTTTTGCATATCTTCTAAAGAAATTGTATGTCCTTGCTGTTGAGGAGATAGAGTAACTAGTGGTAAAGAATAGGATACTGGATTTATACTAGGTAAGGCTTGAACTTGATTGGCAATTTGACTTGATTCCTCTAGGATCCTTCCACTCAAATTTTGCCCATGCTCTAGCTACATATTTTTTAGTTTAGTAAAAAATGCATTAATGCTTGCAGGATTAACAATTCTTATCCAAGTATAAAAATCATCTGTTAAATAACTTTTAAGAAATCCCAAAACTTGTGCATCATTGTCTGCTACTCCTAATAATAGTGGTTGAATTTTGGCTTCATAGGTATTAGGAGTATCATAGTGCTGATATCTTTCTTGAATCAATTTTTGAATAGCTGATTGTTGATTTTTAACAGTTTCTTACTAATATTTTGCTCTCATCCAAGCTGTAATGTATTTGGAGAATTTATAGCTGGATTTTTTATTACAAGATTATTATTTGCTGATACTGAAATATATTTTCTACCCATCATAGATTTTAAAATATTACACTTGACCGCATTGTCAAAATCTCCTGCATTTGCATTCTCAAGAACCATCATATGCCTTTCAAGATATGCCCATAATTGAATAACTTTATTTAAGTAATCATCAGGTGGTTCTTGGCCTGTATAAGGTAAAAATTTTGCAAGAGCAAGAGCCATTAATTTTAATACTGGTAAATGTCTAGCATCAGTCATGTTTATTTGATTTGATGGATTATTATGAAGCATCAAAATTTGTTGTTATAAATTTAAAATATTCTGGTACTCTGCATGGGTCTTATTTTTCTATTTCATATATTGCTCATAGAGTCTGTCTCTATTATATTCTAATAATTCCTTATCAGCTCTGCATTGTTGTAGGTAATAGGCATTTCACTAATACAATAACTGGAAAGCAAAATTTTTACATAGCAATTCACTAATATAGGTTTGTTTTTCTGCTATATTATTTATCATTCTATTTACCTGGTTTTGTGCATTAGTTCGCAACTGCTGAAGTTCAAGCAATGCCTGATCTTGCTTCTGCCTGTATGTATCTCAGTTCCATTGTACGTTTATCAGATCTTGTTGTAGATTAGTGTATTTACGTCAGATTGATTTTGTTGATCTTTTAATTTGATTTGTTAAAACAGTTCTACATATTGCTGTATTATTTAGGGATCGGTTTATAGCATTGGCCAATTCAGCTATTGTTTTTATATTATCATCAGAATTATATAAATCTGAAGAATTTTCATTAGAATCAGAATCAGATTCATTTTCATTAAAATTCCATGCCTGTGCATTTTGTAAAGCTTTTCATGTATTTGTAAGTTCTAATCTATCTCGATATTTTAATAATGCTAAAGCAAAATTCCAACAAAGAAGGTTAGTAATACAATTTTTTTGCTGGATTATTTTGTTAATCTTATTTATTTGGTTAGTTCTTATTGTATTTATTTCTTGTTTAAGTCACTCATTTTTATTCACAAATCTTGTTGTATAATCTTGTGCTTTAGAAGTAATGCTAGCTGATTTTGATATTTCACAAATTCTGATTTTTAATTTTGTCTCTCATTTATCAAATTCTGATATTAACTTATTCTTATTAGAAATCTCCTTATCTTTCTTTTTATTTTCTTCCTCAAGTTGGTGAATGATTCTTTTGAGTTTTGAAATTTCTTCTAATAATTTTTCTTTGTCTTGTCTAGAAAGCTCAATAGTGTTATTTAACTTTTCTTTAAAATATCATATCCTTTCTTCATGTATATTTATAACTCTTTCTAAGGTATATAGCCATTGTTTGAAATTTCTATTTAATTTAGCTAATTGTGATACCATCTCATAGAGTTCCTGGTTAGTTTGTTGTAACTCTTTTATATTTTTTATTACTATAATAAAACAAAGAAATGAAGAAACTTGTAATTTATATTGATCCACAAAGAGCCTATAATTTGGATAGAGAGATTGTTAAAACTAAAAGAATAGAACAGCCTATAATAAATATTAGTCCTCAAAGAGCTCATGATTTGGATAGAGAGATTGTTTTGCAGAAATTATATTATCAACCTAAAGGTTATTACCAAAATGCTAAAAGATTGCAAATTGCTTGTAGGAAGGCTGGATATAACTTTCTATTTGCTATAATAAAAAAATGGCTTGAGTCTTAGAAAATGCATCAAATTTATCATCCCTTACCAAAGAATGCACCTTATGCTAGTTATTCTAGAATCTCAAAATCTAATTGTGTTTATCAGTGCAATTTAATTGAGATATCTTATGATGAAGATGAGTATATAAATTTATTGAATGAAAATAATGAAAATATTTTATTATATATTATTAGTTATAGATTGTGCAAGTAGATATAAAGATTTTGTTTTTTTAACATCAAAAAATAGTGACAAAGTTGCAGAAGCATTTAAGAGTATATATGATAATCCTGATAATCCCCTTAACTGGTCTCAAAAACTACAATGTGATAAGGGCACTGAGTTTATAGAATACATAAGTTTATTAATGTATAAACATGGTGTTAAAATCTGAAGAATTATAGCATGTTTCAGACATACAAGCTTGGCTATAGTCGACCATTATGCTGGATTATTCGAATTAAGAGTTTTTAAAAATCAGTATACAATAGAATTTCTCTTACCTACTAGTGAATGCTGTAGAGAATATAAGTGATTTGCACAGAAAATTGTTGATAATATCAATGATACTTCAACTCGATTAATTGAAATAAGCCCTAATAGTGCTATAAAGCTTGAATGAGTGTATTCCAAGCCAGTAGGTGCTGATGAGCTACAGTTACCAAAGGAAACTATAGTTCGATTTTTACTTGCTCCTGGTGAATAGGAAAATGATCTCTTTGAATGATAAAGAATAACAGATCTAGTATAGAGTTTAAGCCTTTATAAAATTCAGAAAATTGTTGTTGGAAAAAATTCACCAATATCTGTATTATATTATTTATATGAAACAGGTTCTCAACGTCCTTTTGTAAGAGAAAAATTAATGTATATTAAGGAGAAACCTATATTACCTTTCAGGTGGGTCTTGGAAGATAACCAAATACATATAAGGCACTTCTTATAAAAGTTTCTAAGTCTACTACACAGTAGGGTATTGTAATAAGGATTATTTCTTCTCTATAACATAATGCTTTTTTTTCAATTATATCAAATTTGTGCATCTAGATTTATCTGACCTTGTGAATGAAAAAAAGGCACAATTTGGTAATGTTGATTACCACTATATTTGAAAGCCAAATCTAACTCTTCATTATATTTGTCTAGATATAAACTCTCTAAAAATTTAGGTTTTCTGGGTGAGAATTTTTTATTTAACAAATCCTTAAATATATATCAGTATATTCTTTCTGATATATTAGGGCAAATATTACACCATCGGTAATTCTGTTTCATACTTTTATATGATGCTTTCCATTGATGTTTTTTCTTATATGCTTATAAATATGTATTAGAACTAACTTTAGCTAAGCATCTTCCTTTACACTTTTGGGCATATGCCAAAGCTTTAGTGTCAATTTCATCTTGTATTTTATAAATACAATAAAATATCATATATAGAAATTTGTGATAGTGATCACTAGCTTCAGATTAGTTTGGTCAGAAGATTTGATCTGGATATATGCAAATCCAGATGCAAGTTTGAAAATAAATTAAACTTGGCTACTACTATTGTATAAATAAAAAATAAGCATTATCAGTATTCTTAGTGGGAAGTAGCAATTTCAGCTAAGAGTACTTGACAATACAGCTTAACGATCTTGTTTATATGTTTGCTCTTTTATATATTATTAATATTATCAAGCAGATCGATATCTTTTAACAATTTTTTCATCTCTTTATAAAGATTTTGCTATTGTATATGAAATTTATTTTGTAAAACTAAAAACTTAATAAGACAGAAAAGAATACAAGTGAAATTTCAAGGCTAAAATGAAGGTTCCTACTACTTCATACAAAAAAGATTTAAAAACCTACTCTTTGGCCCTTATTGAATACATATAACTGTTGTTCAAGATAATACAATCTAGTTAAGTAGTAATTTTTGGAGTAGAGAAATTGCTACATTCAGCTAGTTATATATTCAGGTAAAGAAATTTATATTACTTTTACAATAAGTATAAGAAATAATTCAAATAAAAAATTAATATTTCGATACCTAGATCATATAAAGGGGTTTTTTGTGTTATATGATTTTGGATGATAAAATTTAGATGATGAAAAAGGTTTTTGGGTCATGGTAGTAGTCACTATCATCCAATTTGCATACCTGCCTGCCAAATCGAAATAAAATTTTGGTAAGTGCTTTCAGTATATGAATTAAGATACATATTCAATAACCATTTTTGTGTTATATAATTTTAATCAGGATATAGTTTAGAATAAGTAGTATGCTTTAAGTTGTACTAGTAGAGACAACTTATACTAAAAAATGGTGTTCACCAAAGATTTTTCAGTTTAAGTAATATTTTGAGTAAAAAAAAGTGGCCCACAAAGGAATAATTATTACAGATATATATAAAATAAAATTGTACTTTAATGAGCCACCAGGTAAGGATAACAATTCAGCACATAGTGCCTCATTTTTGATTAATAATTGAGTGCATTATATAAGTATTATTTCGAATAAAAAAAGTGACTCACAAAAATAAAATTATTACAGATATATATATAAAATAAAATTATGCTTTTGTAGACCACCAGGTAAGGATAACCATTTGGCATTATGTGTCTCATCTTTGAATGATATTTGAATACATCATACAAAGCTAGGATACGAATACTATTTCAGCACTATGTGCCTCAACTCTGGCCCTCATTGAGGAATTAACCAAAAAGCTAGGGCACTATGTGCCAAGTTTGGGTATAGCCCTCACATCAGGCTTACAAATGATAACACATGACTGAATGCATTGTTAGCATATTTTTTATAAATTATAAGGTATCTAAATATGATAATATAAATATAAAATCATTGTCACAATTTTTATAGATTGTAAGATATTCAAGTGTGACAATGAACTTGTAAACTAATCATCACTCAAATATTTTGAATAAAAAAAAGTAGGCTACAAAGGTAAAATTATTACAGATATATATATAAAATAAAATTATGCTTTTGTAGGCCACTTTTTTTATTTGAAATATTTGAGTAATGATGAACTCTTGAACTAATCATCACTTGAATGATGATGAACTCGTGAACTAATTGTCACTCGAATGACAATGCAAGCATGAATCATTCATCACTCAAATGATGACGCAAGTGTGAATCATTCATCACTCGAATGACAATGCAAGTATAAATTGTTTGTTACTCAAATGATGATGCAAGCGTAAATTATTCATTACTTGAATGATAACACAAGTGTGAATTGTTTATCACTCTCATAAGTATGTAACAGTTTAATATAAGTAGACAGCAATATATATATATTGCTGTCTATTAGAATCCAATTTCCAAATTTGGTATATTTCCAGACTGTATTAGAAGACAAAAAAAGAGATATTATATAAAGGCAACTAAAAGAACCAATTTGGAACCAATCAAGAGAAGAAAAAACAGAAGTGCAAAAAAAGCTTATCAAAAGTTTTTTATAAGAAAAAGTAGTTAAAAGAGTATAAAATATATTAGTCTTATTAAAAGAAATAAGAAACTTCCTAGCAAGTACTGTAAATATGATATAGAATAAGTTCTATGAAATAATATAGAAAAATGATGTAGCAATATATATGAATAGGAAAAAAGTTAAGACATTAGTATAAAAAGGAAGAAAACATGTTTCAAATATCAAAACAACAAACTAGAACAATAAATAAAGTAATAGTAAGTTAAGAAATAAAAAACTAAAAAAAAAATATAAAAGAAAAAAAGAAAAAAAAAAGAAATAGAAGGTTTATGAAAGAATACAATATAGAAATTAATTAATAGTAATAGAAAACTTATTAGAACAATCTCAAAGACTAGTATTAATTTGTAGTTTTTTTTTTAATTATAACAATAACAAAAGCTGTTCAACTATAGTATAATGACTATAACTTGACAGATTTTATACAAAATCTACACAAGACTTAACAAAATGCAGAGTGATTTGGGATTTTAAGGCAGAGGTAACAATAGATAATATATGAAAATACTAAATATTACATTCAGTTTATTCACTATTGAAATGTATAAAGATACTTAATTTTTTTAAAGAGTCAAAAAATAGTACTTTTATAGATATTTTACATGTATAAATTATTATAATAAAACTAAGTTATCTTAATAGAATATGCTAAATATAGTAATATATGATAAAAAATATTAAAAATATAAAAGATATATGCTATATATTATATATAAGAGATATTATATATATAAGAAAATTTTAATAAATAATATATATATAATATATTTGAGAAATTTAATATATGTGATATCTATGTTATTTAAAAAATTTGAGAGATTTGAGACTTAGTTAATTTAACTATTTATATTCAAGTCACATGTACTAAAATTAATATTTCATTAAAATAATCCTGATCTTGTAATCCTAGAATCAAAATTATATGATTTTGTGCTCATTAGAATTGCCTCAATAAGCTGAATCTAAAGGTAGTTGTTTTATCCAAATTGGTCTAGTACAGCAAAAGTTATGATTAAAAATATATAAACTCTTAATATTAACATTAGTCTGAATAGCTCTTTAGCAATGAGTAGCAACTTATACTAATATAACAGGCTGTCTTCAGATACTGATACAGTAGTCAGAGGATGTCAAACCTAGAAATTAAGCTAATATTTGTATAATTAAACATGCAATTCTCTTAATAAAGGATATTGGCAAGGCTGCCAAAGATTAAAAAAAAATATAACTATTCGTTAAAACATACTATTAGTAAAATCCTAAATTACAAATACTTAACTTAATATTTAAAAAAATTGTATTATAAAATTTAAAAAGATTTAATAAATATTGTTTTTTATAATACAAAATTTTTAAGTCTATTTAGTAATGTATTAAAATCAACTTATTATACAAATAAGTAATACAAAATTTTTAAACTACTTTAAAAAAATATAAAAAAATTTTATAAATTATATAATATTAAATAAAAATTTATATAAAAAATACTGTTTATATTAAATGCTAAATATATAACTAATTAATAATAAAAAATTTTTTTAAAAAATTAATAAAATTATAAAGAGTTAATATTATATAAAATACTAAATATTACAGAATTAATTATATGGGCTGTGTGCTGAGAAAAAGGACCAAATTGATTTTTTTTTTGAAAAACGTTCTTAAGTAAAATAGATGTAGATTTGATCATCTGATTCAGAACATTTATTATTTTCAAAAAAATTTTTTTGTCAATTTGGTCCCTTTTCTCAGCATACAGCCCATATAATAGTATAAACAAATAAATTTATCTTAATAAATAATAACAAAAACTAATATAATTATATACTATAACAAAATTAATTAAAAATATTATATAATAATTATTAAAATAGTAAAAAAAAAAAAGTAACAAAATATAATAAATCTAATAAATATTTAAAAATTATAAATAAAAATTATATTTTCTAATTAGGCTTATAAAGAAATACAAATTAAAAAAATATCCTTACAATTTTGTTGACTAATAAAGTTAAAACTAACTTTAAAATTATAAAAACAGAAATTGAGAACAAATATTAATTTAGATATTTTTTTAAAAATAATACAAAATCAGGTTAACTTAGATAAAATAAAGAAAGTAATGTAAGATCAAAACATTTAAATAAGAAATTTAAACAAATAGATTACAGATATAACAACTAATATAGAACCTTTAGGCAAATTATTTAAATTAAATAATACAAAGTTGTACATATGACTAGTTGTACTTTCACAATATGTATCGTGATTCCTATGAAAAATACCGATAAAGATTAACCAATAGCATTTGTAAAATGTAAAAAAAAAATCAAAAAATTCTACTGTTATATTTTTCAAAACTATAATGGTTTCAAAATTTTGTAGAAGTTTTATAGATAAAATTTTGAATTATGTCCTAGTGATGTAATCCGTTAACGCTTGTAAATCTCCTACAAAAAATTAATCAAAAAATTCACTCTAACGTGACTGTTAACCCCTGCAATTTAGTATTATGTGTAGTAATGTAACACTAATAACTACCCCAGGGTTGCCTTCAAAAATTACGAACACGTGATATTTTGTGGCGCAAACTAATGGTATTGATATAACGTAACACGATCAAGACAAATGTTCGTTTTACCAAAAAAAGTTGTAACTTAAAAACCAGCATAAGAAACTACCCTAACAAAAAGTTTTCCTCGTGCGATTTTATTATATCTCTTGCTAATACTTAACCCCAATACAAACGCTAACCTTAACTTAAACAAGCTTGGAGATTTTTTGGTACGTCGCAAATACGGTCACGTGCACATAAAATTTTGAAGGCAGTACTGGGGAAGATTAACACTACTGTCCAGAGTGGGGGATTTTGTTAATACAGATCGGATGATCGACAATTCGCATGGATTGAACGGATTACTAGGGATGTTGGAATCGAGTCCTTTCAGATCCCTTTAAGGTTCGGTCCTTAAATCATATAAAAATGCAATACCGATACATTTTATAGGACTTAGTTCTGAATTTAAGTATTATCGGTATAACAATGACCAATTCGATAGATTCAATTCAGGATCCTCATACAGGAAGGTCACCAAAATTTCGGGTAGGAATCATGAATGGCAGGGCCGGAATTAACTCATTTTGCCTAAGGTCATTAAAAGTTTACTACAGTACTAATGAAGTCATGAAAGCAGGATCATCACGGGTACCCTTATGTCCAGAAAATCCCGGGCTGAAGATCACTTCCGACCCTATCCGGATCCAATAAAATCACAGGA
>CAJVQA010001072.1:0-27774 GCA_910591915.1 Cetraspora pellucida | reverse complement strand
ATAAATTAGATAAATTAGATAATAATTTTATCTATAGTCTGAGTCTCATTATTGTAAAAAATTTGTAAATTGGCTTTAGCCTGTGTCAACTTATGTAGTTGCCCATAACAAATTATTAATAAAGATAAAGGCAAAACCTTACCTTAATACCAAAAAATAAAATAAAATAAAAAGATATATATAAGTTTTATAATAAAATGTATTAATAAAAAATATAATACTAAATACAGTTTTGTTGTTATTATATTTGTCAATATGTTGAATTAAAGATTAAATTATTTGATCATAAGAAAGAAGTGATAAAATGTGATAAAAAAAAAATTTAGTAAAACATATATAAAAATTATAAAGGATTAAAGATATTTGAGATAATTCTACAAGATTGTTATTTACAAGATCAATTACTATATATTTAGCTTTTATAGCTATATAAAGTACTATAGCCTACTCTGTATATTAGATCTGGCTGTTATAATTCTAGCCTTCCATATAAATAAATGTGTTTAGCAATTATTTATTTTATTTTTCTTATTAACTAAGTGATTATTTTTTGTAATAATGTGCTGACTACTTTAATGTTAATTGTATAAGACAAAAAATCTAAAAAATATTATAAAAAAAATGAGTTAAGAATAAAAACTAATTAAAGTCAAGATTAAATTTTTTTGCTAAAACTTCTTAGCTGCTAGATAGATAGTATTATTAAAATATTTAACAATTTATAGATAAGTAGATTTTTAATTTTTGACAATGCCAAACTAAATAATAATTTGAACAAAAAATTTAGAATTAATAATGTTTTTTGATAATAAGTTAATTGCTTTCTCTTTAAAAAGAGACTGTATATTGTGATTTTTTATAGCAGTTTAGTAATTTAAAGAAATGTAGTAATAAAAATAGTAGTTATAATGTTTAGAGTTTGTTTTAATATAGCTTATTTACAAACAAAATCTTTAGCTTGGTTAGCTAACTTATTCAAGGCTTTGGTAGTAATAAGTTAGTCAATTGAGTTAGTATGTTTTTTATTTTTGTAGAATAGTAGAGTTATTGAGAGTAAAATGAATCTATGTTTCATTATTCTGAAATAGAAATAATAATTAAAATTTACTTAATATATTGTTAAAGAGTTTGATGTTATTGTAGAATTTTTTATTATTAAGATATTGGCATAATTTATTGTTATAAGTAATACAGTAAAAGTTAGCAATATAAAATGCTTCTTTATGTCTTTTGTAGAGTAAATTAAGTTTTATGAATATATAAAATTTAGAGAGATGTTTAGAGAGTTAAAAAATAAAATATTGACAAAATTTAATTCTAAGAAAGGATTTTACTTTTTATTGTTAATAATAAAAAGAATTGTTGATTATAAGAAGTATAATTAGTTTCAAACTATAAATTAAAATGATCAAAAGAATTTTTAAGTAAAAGAATACAAAATCTTTTAAAAACAGTATTTTAGAAACATTAAAGAATAGTTTAATATTAAATCTAATATCTGATTGTATTTTTGTTTGAAATTAGTAATTTAAGTAAAAAATTTAATTTTAAATCTTTTAGATTTGAGTTGTAAGTTTTTAGTGAATTTTTGATAATTAATATATTAATAATTACTAAATAAAAAGCAATAAAAATATACAAGATTAAGACAGAGTTGAAGACAATTATGAACTATATATAGAGAAATAGTAACTGATAAAATAAAGATTTCCAAATAGTTAAGTTCAATAAAGAGAATAGTTATAAATTTGAAAAACAAAATTTTAAAAAAAGATTAAAAAGAATAGCAGTGCTTTTAGTAATATTAGAATTATTATTATAAATAAGATTAGTTAGAAATTTAGATTATTACTTAGCCATGATGCAGATGATGTACTAAAATAAGACTATTAGTACAAATTGAGTAAAAGTGACAGGTTTAATTTTTTTACTAATATAGAAGTCATAAAAAAATATTTTAAAAAAGATAAAAAGTTGAAAAGATAATAATATTTGCAATTATTTATTAGATTGCATTTTTTTAATAATTAGAAAATTTGAAGTTCAGTTATATATTAAATTAAATTATGTTTTAAAAACACTAGAATAAGATTTATTTGAAATGCTGTCAAGTTGATTAGAATTTCTAAAACTGTTAAAATTTAAGTTAAAATTGTTACAAATAATAATAATTAAAGATTGAATAAAAACATTATTAGTATTAATAGCAATAGAAAAAAAATTAATAAACTTAAAAGTAATTAAAAAAGTTTAATAAAAAAAGTTAGATTAAAATTAATGATTTGAATAGATTTATATAGAATATTTTAAAAAGTTTGTCTAAAGTTTTTTTTTAGTTTAAAATAAGCTAGCTTTATGCTAAAATAAAACAATTATGCAAATTAAATAATAAATTTTATTATTTTTAGTAATATATTTTTTGATAAGATATTGATATTAATTTTTCTTGTTATTACTAATTGGAACTAAGCATTTGAGACAAATATAGAAATGTATTAAGTATGAAAAATAAGAAATACTGTCAGTAGAAAAAGAAAGATTAGACATAAGTTGTTAAGTTTGTTTTTTTTTTGAAGCTATTATTAATATACCAGAAATAAAGTATGAAGTATATAGTATATGGTTTATAGGCAAGTTAATATGTATATATAATTCTTGGCACTTGATTGGTTCATGTGACTCTATTCATCACATATTGTTATGTGTTGCCTATTTTATATATGTTATTTCAAACCTTATACTAGTGGCTTAACTATTGCATCTGTGTTTATACATGTGAATATATATTATTTCTACTATATATATATAAGTTGAATGAAAATAAAACCCAGAACACCATTAAATTAGAGATTTTATAATAAATAGTGGTAAAGAGATTATTTTTTAGTATAAATACTGGTGGCCTAATGTGAATTATTATATATGTTCATTAGATTTTGATGACTTTTTGGTTTTTTGGTAGTTTTTTTATTGGGTTGATGAAATGATTTAATATTTAGATCACAGTTAAGGGCTGCCAGATTTGAACTTGCACTTGTTGACTATAATTTTTATTGTATCTCTTGTTGAGTTAAAATATTATATATGGAATGTTATTTACTAATACTAATTGTAATTTGATCTATAGATATTAAGGTACAAAATAATTATTTGAGAATATCAATTATTTTGTTTTAACTAAATATATATGTATATTTTATGCTGAATTTCTGATAGAAAGCAAGTGTATGCTATACTAAATTTTTAGTTTTAAAGCAAGTATACACTATGCTTAATATAAGTAATTCAAAAAACTCAGCCAAAATAATTGGCAAAAATGTGTAAATTGTTAAATTGTTTGTTATTTATATACCAGAAACAGAGATTGTACAATGTACAACATAGTGTATGGTCAACATATAATTGGGTAATCTGTTATCATAACTTAGTGTACAATACTTTAAAAAATAGGTGCTAGGAACAAATGCTTCTATACAAAAAATCTTGGAATTGATTGGTTCATGTGACTTATTGATGATTCAATATTTTTTTTAAAAAAAACATAAATGAGTGCATACATTAATAAAATCAAAGATACTATAACAAACACTAGTAAAAATAAGTTTTTTAGGCACAAAAATTAGTAATCTAATATAAATTTAAAGACCTTAATTTTAAATATTTGGTAATTTTTATTTTTTTTTATCAAATTTTTTATCAGCCAGATAAAAAGACTTAATCAAAAAAATTTATCAATCATTTCTAAATACAGATATGTTATGTAGATTTTTAATGTTTTGCAGGGCCTTAGAATTTTGTGTCAGATTCATCAAAACTGCTAAAATTCAAACCAATATTCAGATTGCAAGCACTATTAACTTCTTTTATAAAGAGTCATTTTCTTATATCAGGAATAGATTGCAATAAAGAATATAGTTTTCTGTGACTGAAATGGTGCCTGTGTAGATTTCTTTTGTTCCTGGTTTTACATAACAACATTGCACAGCTACTTATAAATAGTATTAAATTCAGTAACTTAAATATGATTAGTATAGGTAATAAGTGAATTTAGTATAATACTTATTACAAATACAAGTAATTACAGAGGTAGAAGTAGGAACTTTAAAAAATAAATGATTTTGCTTGATTTAAGATTTTTAGTTAAGCAGGTAGTTGATTTAATTTTGAAAAGAATTGCATAAGCATTGTTGTTATTTTTTTTTTTATAAAAAAGAATTTTAAAATTATTAGAAAAGTTTAGTATAAGTAATCAAGATCTGCTATATTAGAATCTTGTAAATATTAATAATTTGACTAAATATTTTGTTATATACTTAAAAGGTTTTTCTAAATTATAAATTTAGTTATAAATAATTAATTTTGCAAAAGTAATAGATAGAAACAAGAGTTGCAATATATAGGTATTATTAGAATAGCACTAAGAGTTAACTAGGATAGTTTAAGTTACAAATATAACTCAGATACTAGTTACAGATTAAATTTGAAATGCAAATTACTGTGTAATATTTGTAAAAACCAAATATAAAAATAATGATTATATTTAATAAATTTCTATTAACAAATAGCTTACAAAATTTTGATACAAATTAATAAAGTATAGATTGGAAAATGATTATATAACTATATAAAAACATGTAAAAGAAAAAGATGATAGGATGAAGACAAAAAATAGAAAAACGTTTTGCAAAAATGTAAAAGATAAATTTAGTTATAGTTTTGTTATTATTAGGTTAAATTTTTTGTTTAAAACTTATTTTGATTTGAAAATATATACTAAATTATAAAACAGATTAAGGCAATAAAAATTGCTAAAAAATTAAATTCTTAAAACTAAAAGCCAAAGTACATTAATAAAGTTTTCTTAGTAATTTTAAAAGCCAAAGACTAATATTTATAAATATATATAAAATAATAAGCTAAATATATTTACTAAAAGCCTAAAAAAGTTTATTTTAATAAAATAAATACTTTTAAATATTTTTAGATAAATGAATTTTTTACTTAATTTTTGTATAATAGATTTTGCAAAAAGAGCTTTTTTATAAAAATTTTATTTTATTTTATTTTTTAATATTAAAGTAAAACTTTGCTTGTATCTTTATTAGTAGTTTAAAAGTTAGTAGCTACATGGAGCTGCTATGTACAAAAAGTAATTTTCTATATAAATGCTATAGCTGAAACCAACACTTGCAGTCAGGACTAAACCATTAAACTGCTAACTATTTAGTTACTCTAAGTATAAATAAAAGAAAAACTACATTCAAGAATAAAACTTAAACATATTTATCTATGACCTAAACTTACTAGAATAGTCAAAACTTATCTAGATTTGTAAGTTTAGAATATGGTTATAGAAAATATTATATTTGATTTAAAGAATAATCCAGATGTTAATTTTATGAATAGCATAGCCAATAAGTAGACAGGTATTAAAATTGGAGTGTAATTGGTCAGGTAGTCCACATAGACAAAAATAAGTATAATTTTTGTAATTAGAGTTTTTTTTGTTGCTTTGATTTGGTTAAGATGAAGGTCTAGCATAGGGTGGTTTAAGTTCTTGTTGTTGTTTTCAGTTAGCAAAGTTTATACAATATAGTTTCCATATTTGTTTATAAGAAAGTTCATTAACTTTAAGCAGAATAGCAATAATTGTTTGTAAAGTTAGTTTGTATGAAATGTTAAAGTTTTATACAATATCAATTAAAGATTTAGAAATAAGTCTTTTAAGTATAATATCAAGATAATATTGATTTGTTTGAAGAAGTATAGGGTAAAAGGCATAGTGGTTACTAATTTTGTAAATAAGTTCTTTTTGTTAATTTATAGATAAATTAAGACCTGTATAATAATATATTCAGATATGCTAGTTTGGATAATATTAAAGATAAGTAATGAATTTGAGCATATACATCAATGGGTTGGGAAGTTAGCAAGATTACAGTTGAAGCAATTAGTATTGTAAAATGTATGTGGATTTGTTTTGTAAAAGTAAAAGTAGATAGAAAGTTCATTTAATAAGATTTTAAATTTAAATAATTTAAGATAGTTTAGTTTAAAGTTAGTGATATTATAAGTTGGTTTTTGGTTATGGTTAAAAAATAACCAAGTTGATCTCCAGTTAATTTAAGAAACTAGGGCTTTCTATTTCATGTTATGTTTTTGGAAAAACCACATTGCTAGAATGTAGGCTTTATAGATATTTTTAATGAAGCTTCTAATTGGATGTTCAATAAAATGTTAATCTAAAAAATTATATAATATGGATTGTAGATGCTTGTATAGTTAAAATATAGTATAGATAATGAATTATGTTGTTTTGCAAGTGAGTCTGCTAAATTGTTAAGAGTGTTATCAATGTGGGCTTGTACTTTGTAAAAGTTAATCTGGTGGTTATAAGATTTAATGATATTAAGCAAAGTGTGCTATATGTGCCATGAGCTGAATTTAAAAAGCTTGTTAGAATTTGAGAAACTAGTATATATTTTAGAATATTTAGTAATTATAGACTAAGAATCAGCAAAGATATTGATTGTTGAGTTGTAAGAAGTAATTGAAATAGCTAAAAAAATTAACATTAGTTCAGCTTTGTAATAAGATGCCCAGAAATGAATTTTAGCTAAGAATTGATAAATTATTTAGTTAAAATCATTAACTTGTACTTATCCAATACCTATTGTACATTGATCTGTACCAATGTTGATTACAGAGCCATCAGTATAGAAGTTAAATGTATTTTGTGCTATATTGGTAAGAAAATATTGTTTGAATATATATGTAGTTTCTCTTTACTTAAAAATTTCTAATATATGAGAGTCAGAAATATAGATAGTAAGAGCAGAAGATAGAGATAATGGATGTTTAATCACTATTGAATGAATCAGATCAATAAAGTTTGTATTAAAGTTTAGTGTATTAGAAGAAACTTTTCCAAGAAATTGTGTAGAAATTATTAATAATACATTAATTGTACAGTGATTTGTAACTCTATGAGAGTTGAAATAGTAACCTGTACAAGTTGAGCATTAAATTGATAGAAAGAGGTAGTAAGTAAAGAGTTCTGTATTAATATTTGTATTTCAGTATATAATAAATATTTGATTTTCATGTTTAAAATATCTGTGAATTTTGCTAATAATAATATCATTATTATTGTATATTAGTAAGCAGGATTTAAGTCTTTTAAAGATGTGTTTGAAGTTGTAGGCAAAAGGATTATAACCAGTTTGTTAATATTGTGGAAGTAGTATTCTAGAGCTGTTGTTAGAAGTTACAGTATTTTTTAGGCATATAAACTAAGATAGCTTATGTTCTTTGAGTAGCTGTACTAAGTGAGATAAAAGATGATTCCATTGAAGTAAGATAGTATTGTCTGCAGTGCAGAGTTGTTCAAAATACAAGATGTTAAGCTTTTTAAGTTGTTTTTTGAAGGTAGTGTATTGAGAATTAGAGGACATAATTGGTTCTAGTAGTTAAAAGTTGTATTGTATAGTATTGAGCCAGAATATACTATTATTAGCTGTTATAAACATGTTAATGTATATAAAAGTTGGATAATTTTAAAGTTTAAAGTATATCTGTTAGATCCATTAATATTAGATTAGAGATATTATAATATATTTGTAGTTGACCAGAGATTATTTTGTAGTTGTTATAGTCAGATGTGTGTAAAGTTCCTAGCAAATAAGAATTATTGATTTGTAAAATAAAGTTAGATATATAATATTGAAGCTAAATATCTCAGATATTGTATACATTATATAGAAATGAATTAAGCATAATACTGTTTGGGATGGAACAGGCTAGGTAAGATTTGTGTTTGGCTACAGTTAGGTATTTAGCTAAAAGTTTGTTGTATACAAAATAAGAAAAGACTATATGTATATTTGGTATTCTAGTGTCAAAATAATAACTGTATTGATAATATAAATTATTTGTTTATTTGTAATTTTTTTGGTACTAGTAATATTTGCAAGTTGATATGTTTCTTCTTGAATTAGTTTAATTAGTGCAATTTGTTTGTTGTTAAGTGTAAATTAGCAGCCAAGAAATTTAAAAGGTTGGTTGGCTAGAATAGATATGAGTGTAAAATTAAAGAATTGAGTAGTAGTTTGGAGTTGATTTGATATAAAAATAGATTTTAAAGAATTGATTTGAATATTGGCCATTTGATAAAAGGATATTGCAGTTTGAAGTGTCTTTTCAGGTTCTAATTTAGATTGAGATATTCAAAGTGTATCATTTATATAGACTAAAACAGAGGTAGATGTATTGAGACTTTGGGTTTTAAGTAAAGAGAGGCTAGTTGGCCATGTTGTAAATAATGTCTAACCTTTATGCTGTGATGTGACTTTGTGTATAAGTAGATTATAATATATTTACCAAAAGAGAAAAATAATAGTTTCACCTTGGTCTATTCTATTTTTAACTAAATAAAAATCAGTAAGACCTAAATTTGTAATTACTTAGTTTTGATAATCTGTAAATAGGTTAACAAGTATATTAATCAGTTTGGATGGCATATTAATACAATTAAAAGCATTTTAAATAGATTTAAATTGACTGATTCATAAGCTTTGCTTATGTTCTAGAATATAAAACAAAGTTTCTTGGAATTGTAACATGCATCTTCAATGACATTGTTAAGAATATGAATAGGAATGGCAGTACTATTGCCTTGAAAGACAATGTAGTTATAGAATGAAACTATTTTGAATTTTGTAAAGTTATAATTTAAGTAATTTGTAAGCAGTTTGTTGTATAGTTTTTTAGTATACTCAAAAAGGCTAATGGGTCTGATGTTGATAAGATTACTATTAAAGATTGGTTTTTTGGAAATTGAAAAGATTCTGTCTTTTTTTTATTTTTTAAATATATGGTTTGTAGAGATATATCTATTTAAAAAAGCAGAAATTGCTTGGAGAAATGATAAGACTACATGTTTGAGCATTTTATAGCTAATGCCTGAAGAGCTACAAACTTTATTGTTTAGAAGCTAAGCTAGTGTTAATTGACTTTATTAGTAGTAAATTCAAAAAGAATATTGTTATACCATTTAGGATTTATGTTTGGTTTGAGATTATAATCATTTTGTCAGTTTGATTTATATAATTGTTGGTTAATATGTCAGTGTAATGTTCATTAATCAAAGTGTTATTGAATATGAAGTTTAATATTTGATATATTAGTAATAAGATCATTGTATATTCTGATGTTATCAAATTTGACAGAATCTTTATGCTGGTTATGAATGCTATTGATTATAAAGGTAGAATTTGATTGTAGTTTATTACATCTTTTAGTAATATTGTTATCAATTTGTTGTTTAATTTTTTTAATGTTTCCTATGTTATAAGTATGGTATAAAGTTTTAATTCATTTTTAGCTAAACCTAACCAATTTGTTACTAAATTATGTTCTGCTAGTAGTGGTAGGATGTTGAGATTATAAGATGTATTAATATGGGTAATAAGTTGGTTATAATGAAATAGAATAGTTGTTGAGCATTAGAGTGCATGTTTGGTTTGTTAAATAATATTGCCAAGTTTTTTAAAATAATGATGTAATTTTGAAGCTTTTGTGGAAAAATATGTTGAAAATTTTTGATTATAAATTTTTTGTTAGGAATATGTTAAAAAGCTGTAGTAATAATACTATTTTGAATTTTGTACTATATGGATTTCTAGGATTCTGAAGTTTGCATATTGAGTATTATTTGGTTAGTAGTTAAGTTTAAAGTTACTTGATCTGAAAAAAGTTATCATTGTTCATTGTTTATGTTTTTATATAAGAATGTTCTTTATTAAGTTTTAGTTAATTAGCAGGGTTTGTCTAAATATGTATAAGGAAAAAACCAGTTAGAAATAAGAATTTTGTAGTCATTTTAAGTACTAGTATTAGGATCTTCAACAGTAAAGAAGTTAACATAATGATAAAGATAATGAAGAAGAGTTTGGTTAGCCCAGATATAATCAATGCTACTATTATATATACTGCTTTGGCAAGTAGGTGTAAAGGATTATGTGTAACTAGCTAAGTTATATAAATTATCATATTGAAGAAAGTGAATTAGTTTATATTTAATTAAAGAGGATTAAATAAGGTAATTAGATGCATTAAAGTTATCCAAGATAATAGGTTGATGATTAGAGTAATGACTTGTTGGATCTATTGTATAATAGTATTTTGCACTAATAGTCTGAGTTAAGAGTTATTACATATTTTTTTTTTTTTTTTTAAGAATGAGGCCTGGCCTCAGTTTTTATTGAACAATTTGGTATTATATTAATAAAAATAAGTTACATAAATTATTACATGGACCCATAGCTAGGACTAATTTACCTGTAACTAGGTGTTCTGGAGTTGTGATTGTTTGTTAGTTGGCTGTTTTGATGCACAGCTTTGCATCTTTCTGTCCATATTTGTTTGTAAATATTATTTGATATTTTGTGAAGTAGAGTAATAAACATGTTTGGATTAATATTGCTATTTGGAGGTAGGTTATTTGGAATTAAGTCTTGTAGCCTAAGAAGATTGTGTGTGCTGTTTGGTATTTGAAAGAGTTGCTATAGTAATGCTAATATGTTTTGTAGTTCAATTTTGTTTTTGGTAAGAAATTTGAAAGTAGTTTGTTGAATTATTTGGTTTAAAGATATAGAGTTTGCTGTGCATTCAAGCCAGTAAAAGTTGTTTTTGATATGTATAGTCAATGATTGCAAGTAGGGTTAGTGTATATTTTGGGTTTTCTGTAATATAGGTTTAGTAATATTAATAGCTTATCTAATAGAATTTGATTTTGAAGCCTTTTAATTGTGAGTATCTGGGATAGGTAATGTGAGTATTGGGTTTGTTATTGTAGTTAAGAAATTCATGTATTAAGTCCTAATTTGTATCTTCTTAAATATGATCTTAGTGATTAGTTCTATTAAAAGCATGCTATTTTGCAGTATTTGTAGCATTTTGTAAGTGTCAGATAAAACAGCAAGTTTTGTTTTCAATTAGTATATTGTTCCAGATAAGATAGAAGTTGTTGTTATTGAGTGCATAAGGTTGGGTGTGCAGTTTGTGTTGTTGTATTTTAGTGGACTAATGTGTTGTTCTGTTATATAAAAGGTAATTGTTCAAATTCTCTATATAGATGCCTTTAATTTTGGTATCTTTACAGATGATTATAGTCTGTATTAGTAGTTTAAGTAGCCAGTAGTTGTGTTTTTGAAGAGTAAGAGTGAAGTTTGATGTTAGTACAAGAAGGGAGTTAATGTAGTTGGTTGTTGGTTTGTGGGTTATATAAACAGTTATTTGGCAGTCTTGTAGAGCTATTACTAGGATTGTTATAATTTCAATAAGGTATGCACATGTTATAGAAGTCTAGTAGATAATTTGTGATGAGAATGTTATATTAGTTGGTGTTAGAGTTCAAGCAAATTGGGCCTGTGACTGTAGTGTATTTGTTTAAATCATAGTTGCATGAAGGTATAGTTGAAGTTTTTTGGCCTGTGAATTAATAGTAGTAAAGTAAGATAGTTGTGTATAGGCAGTGCTTGGTAAGAATATTTGGTAAAGTAAATTGTTTTGAATAGTTAAGGTAATAGATAGTTATAAGTTTTGGTAAGTAGCTAAGCTATTAGGTAGGTTTTGAAGTGATGTTTTCTTTGTTGAATGTGATGTAATTTGTAAATTAAGTTTATGATAATGCTGTATTAGATTGTTAATATCTGTTTGAAGAACTTTAGAGCTAGATAATTTAATTACAATACATTGGGACATGGTAAGTATGATTATGTATTGCTAATTAGTATTGGCAATATACGAATGTTTGCATTTAAGACATTTAGCCAGTAGTGCTGTATAATGTAATTTATGTAGTAGAAGTCAATAATGTTTGATATATACTAAGTTGTTTGTATTTAAGGTTTTTTGTATTTTTTCTATGATTGGTGTACTTTTAATTTTGCTGAGAATCTAGGCTGTTCTCTTTGGTGCTATAAAGTTTGTAGTAAATGGGTTAGAGGTGATTGTAGGGATGTATAATGTGGTAGTTATATAAAACATATGTTGAAGTTCCTAAAATCACTTAGAAATTCCTTCTTTTGATATCTTTTGTGTTTTGTATACAATATTTTGCCATTAGAGAAGCTGTGTATTTGTGTAATTAGTAAGTTGTTCAATGGAATAAATGTTTGCTTTGTTGGTTAGTAACTTAATTTGTGTTAGTTTTATACAGTATTTGATTAGTGTATCAATTGAGGTGTCTTTGTATATAGTTGGTATTGGCCAGGAATTGGAAAGGTTTTGGATATTGATTCTAAGTTGATGTACTGTTCTAATAGTTTGGGCTGTGTGTTGTGAAAATTGGTAGGTAGTATATAATTTGGAGAATATAAAATATTGTTAGATAAGAGTGTTGTCTGTTGAAGATGTTGTAATAGAATTTTTATAAATGGGACTGTTAGAGAATTTTTTAGTTGTATATGAAGAGAGGAAATGTGATTTTGTGTTTGAATATCTGTTAGGCTATATAGGTGGTAAATTTGATAGTGAAATATTATAAAGTTGGATATTGTTGAGGCCAGTCCAGCTTTGTGTTTTGCTACTTGCATGTATGAGTTAGTAATGCTTTGGGTGTTGGATTGGTAAACAAATATGTTTAATGTTTTGTATGAAAATCAAGGTATAAGTACAGTATTGATAATGTAAATTGCTTGCTTTTCTGTAATCCTTTTGCTTTTTATAGAATTAATAAGATTGGTGGCCTTAGCAGTAATCTGGTTATAGATATGTTTGTAGTGACTAAGTAGTATGAACCAACAGCTCAGGTAGTAAAAGATATCCTTTAAGGATATAATATATATAGTTGTATTAGCAAAGTTAATTGTTGAATTTGGGTTTTTGGTCTGGTTTGTTGCAAAAATTGATTTGGTAAAGTTAACTGTAATGTTGGCCATGTTGTAGAAAGATTTAGCAGAGTTAACAATTTGTTAAAGAGTATGTTTATTAGAAGTCAGCCATAGTATATCATCCATATAGGCTAATACTGAGATGTAATATGTGAGCTGTTGTGTGTTAGGTACAGATGTTATTAACATATTGTAATCTTAAAATTTGAAATGAATGCGAATTATTAGAGGGTCATAGTATATATGCCAGAGAAGTAATGTGATTGTTTCTCTTGATCTATGCCATCCTGTACATAATAGTTAAATATAGGACCAAAGTTTGTAATAACTAAGTTGAACCAGTTTTTATATATATTAATTATAAATTGTTGTATATTGTAAAGAATTTTTATTCAGTTTAGGGCATATTGAAGTAGTGAAATGTGTATAAAGTTATATGCCTTGTTATGTTCTGAGCCAAGAGCCATATTTCTTTGTTTTGTGTTTGTGCTTCTTGTAGTATATTTGTAAGAATTTGTATGGGTTGTGTTGCAGAAAAATAAGGTAAAGCTACAAAGTTATGTGGATCTAAAATAGGATATTTGGATATTATTTTGCTAAGGCAGTTAGTAATAATTTTTATAAAAATTTTTTGAGTATATTTAAGGAGTGTTATAGGTCTGGTGTGGTTAAGTTGACCTGTGAAAGTTGGTTTTTTGATATTGGACATATTTGCTTTGTTTCTGAGCAGTAAGAATATCTGCAATATTTAAGCACAAATTGAATAAGATTGTCAAAAGTTTAATAATATGAGGGTGAGTATGTTTGAGCATTTCATAGTGATAAGTGTAGGTCCTAATACTTTACTGTTGGGTAAGATGTTTATTGTATTAATTATTTCTTGTTGAGTTATTGAATCTGTTATTGTATCATATCATGCTGAAAGTATATTTGTTTTGGAATTATATACATTTTTCTATTGTTCTCAAAGAGCTGGGTTATATGAATTGTGTTTGGTCCAGTTTGTGAAATAGTTTTTTATATGTTGCCAGATCTTGCAGTTTAGTTATTATAGAGTTTGTAAGTTTTATGTTATCAAATAATACTGTGTCAGTATGTCTATTGAGTATGCTGTTGATTATTACTGTAGTGTTGGATGTAAAGTTGTTGTAGCATTTTTCGACCTGTTGAGTAATATGTTGGGATAATGCCTATTTGTTTTCACTTTCACAAGTATGATATAGTGTTTTGCGATGCTCTTTCATCATGTTAATAGAATTAGAAAGTTGGCTACTGTCAATATTCAGCTGAGTAAGAGGTGTAATAGTAATGTTAATGAGTAATTGAATTGTTTGTATTTTTTAATTTAAATTGTTTAGTAGTATAGAGTTAGTTGAAATATTGTTATTGATATCAAAGTAAAGGTTAACAAGAATACAAAGTATGCTACTACAGGTGTTTAGTGCTATATAAGTTTTTAAGACAGTAGGTAAAAAGTTTTGAAATTGGTTTTGTAAATAAAAGGTAAATGGTATATGTATGTTGTCTGCAATAAGTATTGCATGTTGGATCTAATGCCAGAGTTAATTGACTCTTAGAATAGATGTTGTTATTTCTGTGATTAAGAATAATAGTTGATAACTAGTTTGTTAAAATTCTTCTTAAAGTTCATTTGTCATAATATCATATTTGAATGCCTTGTATTTGTATTTTTTGTATTGTTTAGTTGGTTTAGTGTATATTTGGAGGTTAGTATAAATATTGTGATGGTCACTGTCAGTGATTCCAGTTGCATGAATAATAGTAGGTGTTGTAAATATGTGTAGAATTTGTTTTGGAACCCAGATTTCATCAATTAGACTAGAAAGCTCTTTCTGTTGCCAGGTAAAAGTATTTGAATAATAAGTATATATTAGTGGAGTAAAATTATATAATATCAGGTATTTTTATAGTATAAAACTCTATGGTCTATTAAGGTTCTGGTTAAAGACTCCCATAATTACTAGTATTATGTTAAGTTGTTATGCTTGTGTGATTCAAGAGATAATTTGGTTTTGTGTTTGTTTATTAGTATTAGAATTATTAGATAAGTAGATGGAGATAATACAAAAGTTATTTTTATAAGATATATAGAGGTCAATTGTGATAGCTGTGTTTTAAAGAATTTAAATGTTATAAATATATGTTATAAGTAATTGGTTTATGAGAATTATTGTTCTAGCACTAGATTCTCTTGGGTGTTAAGGATTGGTAATATTGTTGTTTGACATAAAGCATTTGTAGTTAAAAGCCTGCAAATTGCCTATTTTTAAGGCTCGGCCCGGCCCGCAATTAGGGTTAAAATTTTTTTTTAGGCCCAGCACGGCCCGCATTTAGGGTTACCATTTTTTTGCCAGCCCGGCCCGGCCCAGCCCGAATATGTCAAATTTTTTCTTCAGCCCGGCCCAGCCCGCAAAAATTTCTTATATAATTTTACAAATTTTTAGGCCCGCACTGGCCCGCAAATATAAAGTTTTGCAAATTTTTCGGCCCGGCCCGGCCCGGCCCGCAATTATAAAATTTTGCTTCAGGGCCGGGCCGGGCTGCAGGACCCAACGCAGGCCTCTATTTGTAGTTATTGTTAAGAAGTATATTTTGTGTATATTAAGATTGTGCCAGTTTTGTTTTAGTAAGTGATATAATATCAAACTGTTGGCTAATACAATAATTTATCCATAATTGGCTTTTGGTAATATTATTGTATTCTTGGATATTGTGTATTGTGATGGTTAAGTGTTGGTATTTGAGTTTGTTGTTGGGTTCAGTAGTGTTTTGTATTAATATAAAATTAGAAGATGTCCATTGCCACTGTATTGATTGTAAGTGCTTGTTTGATGTTATAATAGAGATATTAAAGAATTTCTATATTGGTATTAGTAATGGTGGTAGGTTAAGTAAGAAGTTTGGGATTGTATGAATAGTGTAGTATTGTTTAAGAATTTGCATTGTTGGTGTTATCTGTAATTGTAAGGTTATTAGAAAAGTGAGTTGTATATTACTCTGAGTTAATACAAAGTTAATATCTTCTATATTGTCAGGTATAGATGGAAGAGCTTGTGTTGTCTGAGTAGATTTATTACTATTAATATTATTTTCTTGCTCTTTAGTTTGAACAAGAGGGTTTGTAATGTTAATCCATAATGATGATAGTTGTTTAAAATAAAAGTGTTGTCAAAGTGTTTTTGCAATTTGGATAAGTTGTTGAGATGTTTTAATAGGTAGTGTAATGTTGAGTTTAGCAAGCTTTTTACTGTCTGTTGATAGGTTAGATTTGTCAGTAGGGTTTGCTTGCATTATGTGATCAGATATTGGGAATTAAAAATATTATTGCAAAGCTTCCTCAAAAAATTCTTTTGCTATTGCATTATCAATTATTGGATAGTTGTATTGTGAGTAAGTGCAAATAAGGTCTGAGTTATTGGGCAATAGTAGTTTTGTAATAAAATAATTACTGGAAAGTAGTTTAAATATGTAATACTCTTTTAGCTATGCAAATGCCTTAGCTAATAGTATTTTGGATATAGATAAGTTGAATGGAAAGAGACCTTTGACTTTATAATTAAGTTTCTGATATGTAGTAGGTAATGGTTGTTTTGGTGAAGAAAGTTGGAAATAGGAATTTGGAATTACAGTAAAGGTATAATAGTCAGCAAGTTTGCATCTAAAATATGAAAGGTATTGTAATGATTGCCAGTTTGTAATTGGAAAATATGTTTTTAGTTCTGGAAAAAGTTCTTAGTATCTTTCTGATAGTGTTTGAAGTTTTGCAAAATAGTTGTTTGTTAGCTTGTCAAATTTAAAAATTTTTCTTAGTGCATTGACAATAGTTCTTGTGTATGACTTTTGTGTAATCAGGAGTGTAAATGGTAAGATTTCTTGAATATGTCCAGAAATTTCATTAGGGTTAAGGTAGTAGCTTTTCTTGAAGTGTGCTATTAATTAAAGCTCAAATAGATGTAGGTGTTTGTTCATTCTCATTTTGGATTTGTAAGAAGCCTCTTGCATAATAAATGGTCTTATAAATTATAAAGAATGTATAGTTAGTAAAGTGGTATTTGACAGATATTGTAATATAAGCATTTGTTTGAGCATAGTATTGATGGTTTTGCAGATAGCTGCATTTGTAATTGTAATTTGGTTAGTTTGTTTATAGGTGGCTAAAGCATTATTGTATAGATTAGTATATTCCTTTTGGTGTGCTGAAGTGGTATTTGAATTTTTAGTAAAAGTAGTAAAAAATCTGGTATCAAGATATTTGAATTTGAGAAAATTGCTACTGAAATTGTAAATTGAGTTGGAATAGTAATGAGTTTTTGTTTGACAGAGTTACAGATTCTAGTTGGTGTTAGAAGTGCCTTGGCTATTGCTTCATAGGTTCAAGTTTGTTGATCAAATGGTGTATTAACTGTGTTAGTGATTTTGGCATGCAGGATATCTGCCCATTCAGAGTCATTAATATGATAGAACTGAGATATATTGAGCTGTTTTTGTGTAATTTGACTATAGATTGGCTTGGTAATATTTTGTGTATCAGATATTGTTGTAATAGATGTTGGTGATAATGTTGTAATGTTGTTAGAAGGTTCTGAATTAGAAAATACTTTGTATTAAGTGGTTTTAATTTGGGTTATTTTTTGCTTTAGTGTTGACCAGTTGTTGTTTGTGTTGCATTAGCTGATAATTTACTAATTCTTATACTTAAATGTTATAAATCAGATAGGCATTTGTTTCTTCTAATATGGGTCTTGTGTTTTGTCTAAATAGTGTTGTTTAATGTATTGTTAACCTGTAGTTTTTTTTTTAATTACAGTAATAACAGAAGCTGCTCAACTATAGTATAACAACTATAACTTGACAAATTCTATATAAAAGTCTATACAAGACTTAACAAGATTACAAAGTGATTTGGGATTTTAAAACAGAGGCAACAATAGATAGTAAATAAAGATATTAAATTTTGCATTCAGTTTATTAACTATTTGAAATGTATAAAGATGCTTAACTTTCTTGAAGGGTCAGAAAGTAGTGCTTTTATAGATATTTTACATATATAAATTATTACAATAAAGACTACTTTATTGCTAATAAATGCTATTTATTTATTTATTTTTTTTATTATTATAGAGTGAGGCCTGGTCTCAGTTTTTATTGAACAATTTGGTATTACATTAATTAAAATGTTTTACATAAATTATTACAAAGATATAGTTAGGACTAATTTATCCTCAGCCAAAAACTCTACTAGAGTAGGCTATCAGACCTCTTCTAGGTTTAGTGTTGCTATATAAGAAGTAGATATTTTGTAGTAGAAAAAATATTTGCCCATTTTTTATATTTTGTTTTAGCTGTTTGGTCTGTAACTAGATGTTCAGATGCCGTTACTGTAAGTGTGTTTGTTAGTAAGTTATTTTGATGCACTGTTTTGCATCTTTTTGTCCAAATTTGCTTATATATATTACTTGATATTTTGTGAAATAGATTAACATTGTTAGGAGTGGATACCGTAGTCAACTCGGAAAAAAACGGCTGTCGATGTGGTGTATGAGGAACCGGGTAATTTCTTACACTTCTGTCACTTTTTGCCCTTGATGATTGTAAATCATCTTGTTTCTATTATTTCCATCACTTTCATTATTTCAGTTACTTTTATCATTTATTGCATTCCTCCAAAAATGTATTTAAGAGAAGCGAATTTGCCCAGTGTAAAAAAGAACTTTCGGGTTTTAAATAATAAAAACAACAAATCTACAATTACCTCTAAATAGCCTGTGATCTATATAACATGTGACCAAATCATTAAAGTCTTAACCCATGCCCATTTAAAGTCATAAAAAGATAAACTAGAATCCCTATTATCATTTCCCAGTGTAAAAAGAATTGTACATTTATAAAACAGAGCCCATAATATAGTAATAATTGTAATACATACCTTGTGTGTTTAATTAAGGTCAGGTGACATGCTCAAAGGACGAGTCGTCAGGAAGAGATTCTCCCAAGGTTTGATAAGGTAGAAGAGAAGGAAAAGTCCACCTTGACATACTAAGGTAGAAGTGACTATACCTTCTATCTGTATCAAAGACTCGGTTGAAGTAATCTGATGCCGAAGGGTACCTTTGACTATGTGTCCAGACCATAAAGTAAAATGGCCCCCAAGAATTGAATAGTAATTAATTATTTATCCAAATTACTCTGTCATGCCTCTGGCGATACATGCCTGAAATTATCTACTGATTTAGTATAGCAATAAAGAAACATAACATTTGGTGGTGACTGTGAGATTCAAACTTCATAAGAGAAAAAGATCATTTATAGAATATGAATGAAGATCAATTCCAAACGTTTATGAGAGGTGTTGTCACGTCCTTTGAATCGGCAACTACAAACATTATTTCCGCTACTAATACCAATAGACCTAATAACCCAAGAGAAATAAACTTTGTAAAGGTTAGGACCTTTACTAGACATGAAGATGAAGACCCCCTTGAATGGTTGGAAGCTTTAAAAAGAGCTGTCAAAGTTAACAATTAGAGTAATATGCGAAAACTACAAATTGCATCTGGTTACTTACTCGGGTTAGCTGCAAGTTGGTATAAAGACAATGAAGCTAATCTTACTAAGTGGAATGACAATGATGACAAGGAGCATAGTTTTCATCATCTCCTTATTAAATTCTTTGCCACTCCCGAAAAATGACATAGATGGCAAATTGAATTAAACACGTTAATTCAAAAAGAAAATGAAAAAGTAGACTCTTATGCTACTACTTTCAAACAGTTATTAGGAAGAGTGGATCCCAGAGAAACTTACACTCTGATTATGTAATTCAAATGTTTCTAAGTGGGTTAAAAGGAAAAAGTGCAACGTTCATGGCCATTACATCTCCTGTAACGTTAGAAGGAGCAATAGAAAGTGCACGAAAGGTAGAATCTGGAGAATACTATGGAATACATAAAAATGAGAAACTACAACAAGAACAAGGGTGGAAAGAAAGTATAAAAAGAATATACCCCGTCTCAGTTAATTACATGCCGATAAATCCAAGAAAAAATAATTTTGACAAGTCTGAAGATTTTCAGTGCTATAAGTGTGGAGAAAATGGGCATATAGCAAAAAACTGTATGACGGAGAAAAAACCAAATAATAATGATAGACATTCAGTTAAAGTTTTAAAACGACCATATAATATAAGTTACTGTGATGTTAGAGAACCCAATAATTACGAAGAAGAGGTCTTCGTAATTCAAAATCAGCTAGATCTGGTACTAACAAATCCTAAATGGGGAGGTCGATTACGCATTCAAGATTCCATCAACCAAATACACCAGAATAAAGAAACAAGAGAACGTCCAACTTCTACAATCGAATTTGAAAATCCCCAGTCTACTGCCGAGTTTACTTATTCCAAAAGACCCAGACGAAGAAGAGGACTTTCAGTGGTAGATAAGATTACACCTTATAATATAGCAGAAGACATTTTAAAGCTACAATCCTCTGCTACATTAGGACAATACTACAATATCCAAATCAACAAAGGAATCTTGCAAATATGTTAAGATGACCATTACCTAATCAAGAAACTAATTATGTAATTCCTGAAAAGAGTCGTCATACTACAGCTACTCGTTGCTATGTCAGAATTCAGAATAATCCCATTTTAGCAGTTCTGGATTCTGGTGCGGCTGTAAGTATAATTACAAAAAAACTTCTAGATAAAATAGGATTAAAGATTAGTGAGAAATCAAATACTGTGATAGTGATAGCTACTGGAACCAGAGCCCAGACTTTAGGAAAAGTGAAAGAAGTAAAGATAGCCATCCAAGATGTAGTCATTCCAAGTAATTTACAAGTCATAGAATCAACAGAAGAAACGTTATTACTTGGAACTGACTGGTTTCAAAAGGCACAGGTACGAATACATTTTGATGAACAAAATTTGTACTTAAATTACCTAGAAAAAAAGGTTGAAATCCCAATTTCCAATAATGGAATAGAAAGATTAACAACCAACGAAGAGGGTGAGGAAAGTGGTGATATGTTTGATGAATTTGACTATGAAGACGACGAAAAAGTTGGAGAAGCAGAAGGGTATTTTATGGAAGAATTACCTACTGAGGATGAAGAGTTGTTAGTTGAACCTGTAAATGATGAGTGTAATCCAGCAATATACCTTGCGAATATAAAAGAATTACCTACGAAAGATGAGAAATCAGAAGAGGACAATATAGAAACTAAAATATTAAAATTTTTTAAAAACGAATTACTAGAACCAAGTCAACAACAAATGGTAAAATTATTCTTAGAACGAGAAAAAAATATATTTGCCAATAGTATAATAGATTTAGGGCAAACGAATGTGATTACCCATGCAATAAAAACAGATGAAGCGACTCCAATTAAACAAAACCCTTATAGAGCAGCCCCTAGTGAAAATAAATTCATATTAAAAGAAGTAGAATCATTGAAGGAGAGAGGACTAATTAAAGAATCCTTTAGTCTTGGGCATCCCCAGTTGTATTAGTACCTAAAAAGAAAGAGAAATTACGAATGTGTATTGATTATCGAAAACTCAACACAGTAACAAAAAAGGATGCTTACCTATTACCTATTATTAGTGACCTTTTAGAAAACTTTGGAGATGCCCATTGGTTTTCTACTCTAGATTTGATGAGTGGATATTGGCAAGTAGCAGTAAAAGAAGAGGATAGAGAAAAAACGGCATTTGTAACAAAATTCGGGACCTACGAGTTCAAAGTAATGCCGTTTGGCTTATGCAATGCCCCTGGTACCTTCCAACAGCTGATGGATAAATTATTGAGAGATTGCATAAGAAAATTTGTGGAAGTATATCTTGATGATATTAACATCTATTCCCGATCATTCGAAGAACATTTAGAACATATTAATATTGTTTTTAAAAAACTAAGGAGGGTGGAATTAAAATTAAATATAGATAAATGTACCTTTTTTCGCACCACTATTTACTTTTTGGGGCATATAGTGGATCGAGATGGTATTAGACCTGACGAATCTAAATTAGAAAAAGTAAGAAACTTCCTAACCCCAAAAAATCTTCGGCAACTACGTGGTTTTATTGGTTTAGCTTTATATTATAGGAAGTTTATTAAAGGATTTGCTACTATCGCTCAACCTCTACATAAGTTATTAGAAAAGGAAATTTTATATTAGTGGAAAGAAGAACATAACAAGGCATTTGAAACCTTAAAATGATATTTAATTATGGCACCCATCTTAAGATACCCTGAATTCAAACAACTATTTCGTTTACACACAGATGCTTCCGGAACTGGATTAGGGGCAGTTCTGGCCTAAAAGAACAGAGATTGTAAGGAATATATAGTCACTTATGCCAGTCGAAGTCTTAGTAAAACTGAGCAAAATTATTCTACTACTGAGCTGGAATGTCTAGCAGTAGTTTGGGCCGTCGAGTACTTCCACCATTATTTGGGTACTAAACCCTTTACCATAATCACTGATCATATCACATTAAAATGGCTTAATACAGCACGGTTGAAAGGATGTCGAGCAAGATGGATTTTATGCCTCCAACCATATAATTATACTATAATCCACTGATCGGATTGCAAACATATAAACGCTGACGCTTTGTTAAGAAGACCTAATTAAAAAAAAAAAAAAGAAAGGAGAAGATAAAATTAATTATAATTAAATCTGATGAAAAATTTAATTCAGTCCAGGTAGTCAGTGTCCTGGCAAGATTAACTACAAAAATGGAACTGAATAAATACCAATACTTAAAAAGATATTTAATTAATAAACAACTACCAAAGAACTATGATACAAAACAAAGATGAAGTCTGAAGAGTCAAAGTCAATTTTTTCTTATAAAAAGAGGATTATTATACAAAAAAAACAAACATAGAAAAGGTCACTTACTGAGAGTAATACAAAAATATGAAATAGAACCAATACTGTTCTTAACTCATACCCATCCACTTGGGAGTTATTTAGGGGCAAAGATAATGTTTAATAAAATCAGAGATCAATATTATTGGCCCCAAATGTATAAAGACATTCGATCATATGCCAAGGTCTGTGATTCATGCCAAAGACAGGGTAAAAATTTATTAACAATACCCCTACATCCAATCCCTGTCGAAGCACCCTTTCATAAGATAGAAATTGACATTGTAGGCCCACTACAGATAACTCCAAGAGGAAATCGATATATTGTAGTCATGACTGACTACATGACTAAATGGCCTGAAGCTCATGCTATTGTTGCTGCCATAGCACAAAATGTAGCTGACTTCATTTATGAAGACATTGTATGTCGACATGGATGCCTGAACATATAATATCAGATAGGGGAACACATTTCCGAAATCGATTACTAGATGCATTCCTGGAAAAATTTACAATAGATCATCATTACTCAACACCATATCACTCCCAAACGAACGGATTAGTAGAACGATTTAATAAAACAATATGCGAATCCATTGCCAAATTAGTAATAAATGTTACTGATTGGGATTTATTGATACCATCTATATTGTTTGCATATCATACAGCTAAACAAGCCACTACACAAATAACACCCTTTTACCTGGTTTACAGGAGACAAGCCCGATTACCAACACATCTGAGTGTTACGAAGATATACTCAATGAGACAATCTTACAAAGATTGTTCAACTTAATTGATGTTCTACCCCAAGAAAGGGCCAATGCAGTAGTACGAGTAAGTCAAGCCCAACAAAAAATGAAAAGTTATCATGATCGGAAAATTCGAATTACTAAAAAGTTAGAGATCGGTGATAAAGTATTAGTCTACAGAGCTGCAAAAGAACATTCGAAAAGTCATAAACTTGAGCCAAAATGGAAAGGACCTTTCGTAATTCATCATATTAACACTAATGAGGCATGTAAACTAAAAAATCTAGATGGGAAGGTTATTAAAATGCCTTTAAATAGATGACTGTTAAAAAAATATTATGGCTGTAAACAATAACTCTAAAAAAAAAAAAAAAAAAAATAAATAAATTTTTTTTGAAATATCTGCCAACTTCAGAATTATAAGTGACCTTTTAAATTCAGAACCCCGTTCCATCATCATTACACCTCTGCCCTACAACAATAATCAAAATATAGAAATTTGTGTTATCAACACAATCCAACAAATGAAGAGAGCTCAGCGTCTCCACAATCATATAAATATGCTGATTTATGCATTTTACCTTGGAAGACTTTTAATTAATGCTATTTACCAACAACGGCTATAAATGAAAAGGCAACATATCACAAGATACTACTACTAAGGATGTGTTCGAACCTATTATTTATTCGAAAATCTAGGTACTGAACAAATTGGAAGGACCACTTATGTCTGTTTTTAATGATTCGAAATATGAAAGCCATTGATTTTAACGTGTTGGTTGGAGTTTAGCTCGTAGAATTCGCAATTAATCAGGGGAGTGTGTTAGGAGTGGATACTGTAGTCACCTCGGAAAAAAATGGCGTTGATGTGGCATATGAGAAACTGGATCATTTCTTACACTTCTGTCACTTTTTGCCCTTGATGATTGTAAATTATCTTGTTTCTATTATTTCCATCACTTTCATCATTTCAGTTACTTTTATCATTTATTGCATTCCTCCAAAAATGTATTTAGAGAAGTGAATTCACCTAGTGTAAATAAAGAACCTTCGGGTTTTAAATAATAAAAACAACAAATCTACAATTACCTCTAAATATTCTGTGATCTATATAACACGTGACCAAATCGTTAAAGTCTTAACCCATGCCCATTCGAAGTCATAAAAAGATAAACTAGAATCCCTATTATCATTTCCCAGTGTAAATAGAATTGTATGTTTATAAAACAGAGCCCATAATATAGTAATAATTGTAATATATACCTCGTGTGTTTAATTAAGGTCAGGTGACACGCTCAAAGGACGAGTCGTTAGGAAGAGATTCTCCCAAGGTTTGATAAGGTAAAAGAGAAGGAAAAGTCCACCTTGACATACTAAGGTAGAAGTGACTATACCTTCCACCTGTATCAAAGACCCGGTTGAAGTAATCTAATGCTGAAGGGTACCTTTGACTACGTGTCCAGACCATAAAGTAAAATGGCCCCCAAGAATTAAATAGTAATTAATTATTTACCCAAATTACCCCATCACGCCTCTGGTGATACATGCCTGAAATTATCTACTGATTTAGTATAGCAATAAAGAAACATAACAACATATAGGCTTGAAGTAATGTTGCAGTTTGTAGGTATATCATCTGGAATTAAACCTTATATTTGAAGAAAATGTTAAGTAGTAGTTTGTGTTAAAGTAAATTGCTACAGTAGAACAGATATATTGCTGTTTTCTATTTTGTGTTTTGTACAGAACTTGTGTATTGTTTGTTGAAGTAGTTGATTGAGGATTATGGAGTTTGCCTAACATTTAAGCCAATGTAGGTTATCCTCTATATGTAATGTGCAGTAATTACAGGTTGGATTGGTGTAAGTTTTAGGTTTTCTGTAGTGTAGATTTAACAGTATAGGTAACTCATTTAGTAAAAACTTAATTTTAAAGCTTTTTTATTGTAAGTGCTTAGGATAGTTAGTACAAGTATTGGGTTTGTTATTGTAATTAATGGATTAATATGTCAGATCCTAGTTGGTATTTTGACAAATAATATTCCAATAGCTAGTTCTATTTAAAACATGCCATTTTGCAGTGTTAGTTGCATTTTATAGATAGTGAATAAAGTAGCAGGTTTTATGTTTTATTGGTGTTTTATTCTAAGTAAGATAGAAGTTGTTATTGTCCAAGGCATGAGGTTAAGTATGAAGTTTATATTGTTGTGTTTGTAGTAGAATGATGAACTGTTCTGTTGTAAAGAGGGTAGTTATCTGGATTCTCTATATTAATATATTTGATTTTAAGGTGTTTGCAAGTGATGATTGTTTGTGTTAAGAGTTAGAGTAGCCAGTGATTATGTTTTTGTAAGATAAGTGTTGTGTTTGATATTGGCATAAGAAGTAAGTTAATATAGTTAGTTGTTGATTTATGTATCATAAAGACTGTTATTTGGCAATGTTGTGAAGCAATAGTTAGTATTGTTATAATACCAATAAGGTATGCTCATGTAATAGAGGACCAGTATGTAATTTGAGAAAAGAATATAATGTTAGTAGGTAGAGAATCCAGGTAAATTAAGCCTGTAAACTTGGAGTATTTGGTTGGATTATAGTTGCATGGAGGTATAGTTGAAGCTTTTTAGCTTGAGAGTTAATTGTTGAAAGATAAGATAAACATGCATTGGATATATTTGGTAAGAATAATTAATGTATTAAGTTATTTGTAGATATTGAAGTAGTTGATGATTGAGGATTATTTTTGTTAGTTAAAGCAATAGTAGAATGTGGAGTTGGTGTTTTATGTTGGTGCTGTGATAATATTTGTGTTGTAAGGTGTAAATGATGTTGTGCTAGGTTATCAATATCTGTACAGAGAAATTTTGCACTAGACACTTTGATGGCTGTGCACTGAGATGTTTTAAGCATTATTATGCATTGCTAATTAGTAGTAGTAATAGTGTTTTTAAAGTTCATACATTTTGACAGTAGGGCTATGTATTGAAGCTCTGGTGGTGGTAAGTGATAGTGTTTAATATATATTGTATTGCTTGTATAAATGGTTTTTTGTATTTTGCCTATAATCTGAGTTTTGTAGGTTTTTTCTAGAACCCAGGTGCTTTTTTATAGTATGATAGAATTTGTAGTAAATAGGTTAGAAGTAATAGTAGAAATAAATGATGTTGTAGATGCATAGAAGGTATTGTGTAATTCAAAAAACCATTTTGGAGTTCTAGCTCTAGGTATCTTAAGTATTTTATATGCAATGCATTGCCATGGAACTAGTTATGTATTTGTGTGATTAGTAAGTTGTTTAATAGCATAGATGTTTGCTTTGTTAGTTAATAATTTAATATGTATTGGTTTGTTGCAAAATTTAATTAGTGTATCAATTGGTGCCTTTGTATATAGTTGGTATAGGAAAGAGTTGGAAAGGTTTTCTATATTAATGTTAAGCTGATGTGCTATTTAAATAGTTTGGACTGTGAGTGTATTGTGAAATTTGGTAGGTAGTATATAGTTAGGAGTAAGTAAAATGTTATTTGATAAAAGTATAGCATTATGGAGGTGTTGAATAATAATTTTGATTAATGAGACTATTAGAGATTTGTTTAGTTGTGTGTGAAGTGATGAGATATGGTTTTGTGTTTGAATATTAGTTAAGCTGCAAAGGTTATAAATTTGGTAATGAAGTATAGTAGAGTTTGGTATTATTAAGACAAGTTCAGTTTTGTGTTTTATTATTTGCATATATAAATTAGTTATGTCTTGCATAGTAGATTGGTGCATGAATGTGTTAATAGTTCTGTATGAGAAGTGGGGTACAATATCAGCAAAATTATAGATGCAAAATATTTTGAAAGAATTTGCATAGTGCAAAAATTTCAAAATAATGCGAATGTTATTTCGAAATTTTTGCGAAATGCAAAATATTTTGAAATATTGCAAAATAAATTTCGAACTTATTGCACTATGCAAATTCTTTCGAAATATTGCAAAATAATTTTTTGAAATTATTGTGCAGTAAAAATATTTTGAAATATAGCAAAAGTATTATCTAAATATATGAAAGGCAAATAAGGTGAAATAAATTTAAAAATTATTAGACAAATGCAAAACATTTTGAAATATTTAGAAATAATATAAATATTTCTAACTTTATTAAAATAAAAAATAATAATAAAATTATATTTAATCATAATATAGTAAAATTAATTTTAAATAAAATTTTGACTAATAACAGAA
>CAJVQA010001071.1:0-27778 GCA_910591915.1 Cetraspora pellucida | reverse complement strand
AAGAGAGGTCTATTCTCTATCTCTTTATTAATTAGTCAAATTATATATATAAGATACATGTTGAAGAAACTAAACTAAAAGAGATGAAGGTAAGAGCTACTTTATTCTCAACTTATTTTTTGCTAAAATGATTAATAAACCTCTAGTCTTTGATAAGATGATAAAAAAAAATTGGTTATTAGTAATATAATATTGTATTTTTTTATTTAGTACTAATATTAGAGTTGGTTTAGTTTTAGCTAATATTGGAGGCTGTAGAGATGATAGGGTTGGAAAAACTGAATTATGTTGTACTGTTCTCAAAATAAGCCAAAGTTCTTTGTATATTGCAGTAATAATATTGTAATGTATAAAAGAAACATATTTATTTTTTTATTTATTGTTTTCAAAAGACATCAGTGTCTCAGTAGTTATTAGTCCTAATGGTATATGCTTGTTAATATGGTTTGAAATGAAGACTTGAATAAAACTGTATATTTTATAACATGGTATTTCCAAGTTATTCAATGTTTTCTGCATTACATCTTTTATTAAGATTGTAAGATATATATAGTTTCAAAAGCAAGTTAAGAGGTGTATTATATTTTCTAATATACTATAGCATCTTGAACAGAGATAGTTTAGATGTTTGATAGTGTTTCTCTAATAAAGTAAAAGATGAATAGATAATTTTTCTAAGAATAGTTTTATTTTGAAATTTTTTAGTACTGAAAAGAAAGGATCAGTCACTAAGACAAGAGATTTCTCTATATATGATATGTATTGCAGAGTTAGTAATAAGTTTATCTAAATTTTGTGAAATATGTCAGTATAATATTCACTGTTGGTTAAACCAAGCTATTCTGTTTGTGATTCAGTAAATTTGCTTCAAAATAGTTTTAAGTAAATATATACAAAAATTACTAAGTAGCTTTGAAACAAAGCAGTTATATAGAAATTTTTATGTAATGTAAAATTTAGTAGAAAGATATTACTTTGTGCTTATAAAATTTTGAGTTCTTTATTCAATATAACCATTAGGATTTGGTTATATATTATTGTTTTTGGTATTAAAAGAAGATAGGTATGTTACTATTTATTTAAGCTAAGATAGTTATATAATTGAACTGATTGTATAAAGGTGATTACATTTACAAGTGAAGGATTGTTGATAAATAATTTTATATTAGTATTTGGATTCATTATAATAAGTACAAAGATTACTAAGATTATTAATATATTTAAATAAGAAGGTTAGCAATTGGTAAAACAATTAAATAAGGTGTTAAGATGCTAGAAACAATAACTTACAATTATATAAGAGTTGTTTCCTATATTTTGTTGACTACTTATTATATATAATATTACTGTTTTTTTGTTAAAGTTATCTTTTATTATTGTATTTCAAAAAGGAATTGGAGGGTTATTAAATAAACATAAAGGTTTAGCTAAAACAGAATGCATTTTTTGTTTTTAAGATCGATTTGTTGCTGGTAAATTTAAAGTTAACACTTTTTTAAAATCATTAAGCTTAATATGAATTCTTATTTAAATCTACTTGGAGATTATAGATTGGTTTTGTAGTATTAAAGTAACAGTATTTAGAAGTGTATAATCTATTTTTTAAAGTGTATTTTTAGCAGACTATTAGCATATTATTCAAATATAAAATATAATGTTGGATTTTAAGATGCTTTTTAAATAGGTTGTAAATTTTTTTACAAATTAAGTTCTTTATAATTATTCAGTTTTTCTTGTTAGGTGTCTAATTGGCTAAGTTATATGTGTTTAATTTTAAAAGTATTAAAGATGAGTTTACAGAACCAATTATTAGATTCTGCATTATAGAGAACCAATGAGAACATTGGCCTCTGGGTATTTTTTTAATATTATAATAAAAGTTATTTCATATTATTAATTTTATGTTTGTTGAGTTTAGAAATTATTCAATACTTATAATATTGTAATTGTTTAGTTTTTTCTTAAGATAAGAAGCTCTAGAATGATTTTTAAAAAGTTGATTTATAGATATTTTAATAAATTTTTTTGGATATAACTAGTCTTTACTATCATGTATAATTTGCAATCCTAATGTGTATACTGTTATTATCATCTGATAGGTTTGCATATTTATTTCTGATAATGAAAATACTAAAAATTATTCTAAAATTAAGATGTTCATAAGTGCTATATCTTGTAGTTGTTATAGTTATAATTTTAAAAAAGAAGTATCAAAAATGGAATGATTTGGATTTTTTTGAAATGTTGTAACTAATACTGATATTTGGACTTATGTTAAATTTACTAATACATAAATGTTTAGATTAAATTAAAAAAATTAGAAACCTTCATATTAGTCTTGCTTTGTGTTTAATTAATTGAATGCAAACTCTGTTGGATAAACCTAATTATAAAGAAAAAAGAAATAAGAAATATAATTAATAAAGAAAACATAAGATAATAACATTATTTATAATATAGATTGCTTATTTTTTTGTTATATTAACAAATTGTAATATTTTAAATTAAATTTAGTTTCAACTATTATTTCTTTTTGTATTAGTATTGGTTTTCTGTTGATTAAAAACCAAAATCCCAAGTATTTAAAGGTGTTTCATTGCTAATTGTTATTAATTTTCTTTATTAAAGAGTATTGTATTGTTTGAATCTGATGAGTTTGTAACTAAAATAGACTTTAAAGAGCTAACTTTTATATTAACAAATTTGTAAAATAAGGAGACAGTATATAGAATGTTGATAAGAGAAGTTTTGTTTAATGCAATCCATAGAGAGTCATCCATGTAGGACATTACAGAGGTATGTATCTTTTTTGTAACTAGAGAAGAAATTTCACTAAAATATCCTTTCTGTTTTTTATATATTCTTAATATTAATAGGTTATAGCATATTTTCCAAAGAAGAGGAGAAAATGTTTCTCCTTGATCAATACCATCTTCTACCAGGTATAATGCAATTAGATCTAAAGTTATAATTACTTTGTTGGTTCAATAAGAGAGCAAATATGAAAATAAAAAAGATTTATTAGTAATATATTTTGTAATTACTATAAAAATTTTTTTTGTAAAATATATATATAGGAATGATCTACATTGTACTCTACTCTTAATATCTTTATAATTCTATTAAAGTCCTGTAATTTAAGGACAATTTGAAGGTTGATAAATAATACATCAGCCTACAAAACACCACTATTTTATTAGTCTTAGTATGCTGTCCTTTTATATTTGGGATATATCTTCTATTTGTACTATTATCAATTAGGCTGATTAGCCAGTTTATCATTTATTCGGCAAATTAAGTCTAAAACAACTACAAGTATTTATTCTTTCATGACGAGTTTTTGGCTATATAGAAAACGTAATGCACAGTAAGACCGGCACAACTTTTATGCTTATAAAAATATTGCATAAGACATCAATAAATACGGTACATAACAATAATAGCATGCCTTAATAACCTATTTTAATATCTTTTGATTAGCAATTTAAAAAAAAATTACTAATTACAAATACTAGAAAAGATTAACTATCGTTAAGACATTAGACAAAATTTGGGCTTTCAATAAATTTGCTTACTAAAGCAAATTCAAACGTTTAATAAGTATGAAAAATAATACTTTAAAGCCAATATTTTGGTTGGGTAATATTCTTACCTGCAACTACTGGTTTAGCATTCATTGGTTTTGGGAGATTTTGATATTTCAAAAACCGGCCTGTATAAATAGCTTGTTTATGTGTCTGGTAGTTAAGTCGTGTCGATGTGACTTGATTTGAATCTTTATTAAAGCCTTTAATTTCTTTAACCTGTTTATATAATTCGGTCTCTACATTATATATATCATAATTAAATGTGCGCAGCGTATTTTCCAATTTTTTAGTGATTGGTCTATTTCGGGGTTCAGCGTCTAAGCATTTATTCATTAGATCCAAAAGTAGTCGGGGAACTTCACATTTAATTTCAGGTCTATAACTTAGACAAATATTAATTGCTAGATCTTCATCATGTGGAATTTCATGATATGGAGGATACCCAGTAAAAACTTCTGACATGATTATTCCAAAAGAATAAATATCTGATTTTTGAGTATATCCTTCTCCATTCAACACCTCCGGAGCAATATATGGAAGCAAGCCAAAAATTCCTTCAGAGCTTGATTGTTGTGAAACTGGCTTGCATAAGCCAAAATCAGTATATAAGAATTAATCATAGTTTTGTTGACTATATTTCCGGAATGAAAATCTTTATGCATTAATTTAGCTTCGTGGATTGTATTAAGCCCATTATCTATATAAGATACAGTAAAATAGTTATTTTATCATGCCATTTTAAGTCTTTATATTTGCTATCTAATAATTTTCGGAGACCCCTTGTTTTGCATATTCCATAATTATCATATAATTATGATCATTTGGATTCTTAGTTATGCCATAAATTTCAACTGCTGAACTGCCCCCATGTATATGCTGATTATCAACCTAAAATAATAATTAGAATAATTAAACTTAAAAATAATAACGATAATAATAATAAATTTTATGGCGCATACTTCTTTCAAAAATTCTTGTTTTATATCTTTAGAATTATCAAAGCTTTTTAAACAAACATTTATTTGCGACACTCGTATCCATTCATTCATTTCATCATCAAATCCCTTAGTATAACCGTCAGTCCAAACTGCCTTAAAAACCGTGCCAAGCCCTCCTTTAGCCAGGTAATTGATATTTGTAAATTTATTAAAAGGTACCCATTCGATAATGTCTTTAAATATATTTCCATTAAGTTGAATTCGTTTAATAAATTCATCAAAATGTTATTGCCACTTGTCCAATAAATATAATAATGTATTAAGAGCTGCAATTTAATATTAACAAATATATACCGTCTAGCATGGATTAACATATAATTAGAGGCAATTTTATTATTAATATTATTATTGAAATTATCATTTAATATAAAAAATTTTAGTTACAGAACTTACTCGTTATTGCAGTGACGCACAGTATGTAGTTAAAGTTATGTTAGCTTGTATTGGGATTGTCGTTGATGTCCATCGTAATTTAGGCCGTTTGAAGTTAAATTTTCGGTTAACATCACTCTTGGGGGGATAAAATGAAACGAAACATATAAAATGAAATATGAGTCAATTTGATTGGTCGATTTAAATCATGTGATTGGTGAGAGTTATCCAGCGTATTCATTGGTTGTTCATTTTTCGGGGTGAGACTTCATCTGGGGAGTGATGTCAACCGAAGAACCAACTTCGAACGGTCTTACTGTAAAGATTCATTTAAAAACTTACTCGCTATTGCGGTGGCACACAGCATGTAGTTAAAGTTTTGTTAGTTTGTATTTGCATTATAGTTGATTTCTATCGTAATTTATTGTAAAAAATTTATTTAAAAAACTTAGACTATTTCGGTGACACACAATATTTAGTTAAAATTATGTTAGTTTGTATTAGCATTATCATTGATGTCTATTGTGTAATTTATTGTAAAAAATTCATTTAAAAAACTTACCGGCTATTGCGGTGACACACAGTATGTAGTTAAAGTTATGTTAGTTTATATTGGCATTGTCATTGATTTCTATCATAATTTACTGTAAAAAATTCATTTAAAAGCTTACTCGCTATTTCGGTGACACAAAGTATGTAGTTAAAGTTATATTAGCTTGTATTGATTATCTGTATATCTATTGTAATTTACTGTAAAAAATTTATTTAAAAACTTACCAGCTATTGCCGTGGCACATAGTATGTAGTTAAAGTTATGTAAGTTTGTATTAGCATTGTCATTGATTTCTATCATAATTTACTGTAAAAAATTCATTAAAAAACTTACTCGCTATTTCGGTGACACAAAGTATGTAGTTAAAGTTATATTAGCTTGTATTGATTATCTGTATATCTATTGTAATTTACTGTAAAAAATTTATTTAAAAACTTACCAGCTATTGCCGTGGCACATAGTATGTAGTTAAAGTTATGTAAGTTTGTATTAGCATTGTCATTGATTTCTATCATAATTTACTGTAAAAATTCATTAAAAAACTTACTCGCTATTTCGGTGACACAAAGTATGTAGTTAAAGTTATGTAAAAATTCATTTAAAAAGCTTACTCCCTATTGTGGTGGCACACAGTATGAGTTAAAGTTATATTAGTTATTATTAGCATTATCGTGGATGTCTATCATAATTTATTGTAAAAAAACTTATTTAAAAATCCTTACAAACTATTGCGGTGACATACAATATGTAGTTAGTTTGTATTGGCATTCTCGTTGATGTTTATGGTAATTTACTGTAAAAAATTCATTTAAAAAACTTACTCACTATTTCGATGACACACAGTATGTAGTTAAAGCTATATTAGCTTGTAATGTCATTGTCGTAATTGACTATAAAAAATTCATTTAAAAAACTTGCCGACTATTGCGTTGACATATGCGATTGAGTTATTGATTTAACTTTAACCTTTAAGAAACCAAATTTAGCATACATATCATACTTACAATTCATAGACTAATTTATAAGCCTCCGTTGCCTATGTATCTTTTTGTTTAATTTTTAATAATTTCTCCAAGACAGCAATTGATTTGTCATACCTTTTCATTATATAATTAATTTCTCCTCGTTATTTGAGTGCTATTATATTATCTTGTTCAATTTCTAGCGACCTAGTCAAATCTTCCAATGCTTTATCATATTCATCCATAATAAAAAATAACTTTCCTCGATAGTTTAATTCGAATACATTGGTTTGCTTTTTTTCTAATGATTTTGTTAATTCGCCTGTTAAATTAACCAACATGTTTTCGTATCCTCCCATAATATAATAAATCTTATCATGATATTCTAATTCTAATGCATGTCTTCATTAGTCATTGCTGTAAATTGAAATGGACATATAGATAAGGTCAAATTTTAAATAAGCTAAAAACGATTAAACCTTTTGACAAATTTACCGTTTATGACAGGAAATAGTTATAATACTCATTCTTTCCTCTATTTAAAATTTTAATCTCAAAATAAAATATTCCACATTGTGAGGAATTGGATGATTTGCTCGAATTATATCACCTTTATTATCATCAGGATCTTTAAAAAAGTTGTTTTTTTTTTTAATAAAATTATCAGTTATTATTCTTCATTCAAGCTACAACGATAAACTTCTTAAATCAAGCTATTAATTCGATTTGGTTTTTTTTGCAAGATTCCCTTTCTTCATCTTTATCTTACCATTATAATTCACTTTCATTCCATTTGAATCCATGTTAATAGATGGTGAATTATTTCAATATCCTATGCAGTCGGTAAAACAACATCATTGAACGGAGTTGTTAATTCTAAACTTTCCATGAGCTAAAATTCTTTGAGGCCTTTTTCTGGGTGAGTAGTAAACCGATTTTGTATGAGTACTTACGTACCATTTATTCGAGGTGAGACCGTTAATTTTACACATCTAATCTCACATATATTGTAATCAATTAAAATAGAATTGTTTATTACCTATCGATATTAAAGTTTATGGTATGTATTAACATTAATAATGATTATAGAAGCATAAACTAAAATTAAATAAAATGTTGATATTTTTTAACATCAAACTGCTACAAATAATAAATGTACACATATTGATTATAAACTAAAATTAGCTTCATGTGTAAATATAATAAAGGTAAGCTGAACAAGATTGTCACCTATTCTTATCCGACACTTCCTATGCAATCAACTGACGTTTTTCATATACATTATTCGTAACTTTCTAATTACTAATGACCAAATTTTCGTTTACTTAATATTTAATGATACACAAATTTACTTGATACATAAATTTTCATTACTTCATATTCTAAGCACGCAAAGTTATAATAAACCAAATATTCCGAATTAATAAGAATCAATAGGTGTGTGAAAGGTATTTAAAATTCTTTACCCGAATTTGTTCCAATAAAAAAAGTATTTGGGTAATAGTGGGCGAAGCGTGAACGTAATTAGAAAGTGCTCATAAATATGAAAAAGGTCTGTACTTACGTCAGAAGCATTGGATATCCGTATTATCAGTTAAATTGCAGCTGATAAATCTCATTATCATCTGATGATAGTAACATAACAAGTACCACTGGTAAAAAAAATTATATTTTAATGGTAAAAAAATATATATATATTTTAACTAATTAATAACCAATAATATATAGTACAAATATTAACTTATTTACTATATATTTACTGGGTAATTTATGTATTTAAGCATATTAACTAAAAATATGTTAAAATACATATATTACCTAGTAAATATATAGTAAATAAGTTAATATTAATCCTAATGCATAGAAGTTTTACTGCGGAAATTCGAGTCAACCAGTAAGTGGTCTTTGACAAAATGGACGTTTGTTTTGAATTTTTCTATTCGTAGTTCAGTCAATCTGCGCCACAAACTTAGCACATTTTGAAGGAGTGCGCAATCATCATCAAAATAAAGAGTCATTCTGTTGGTTCGGTCGTTGTAACTATCCGGATAATACCGTTATTGAATGCTACGCAGCAAATACTTGTTTATCTGATAGCTAATTTAATATGTGTCATTTCTGGGTACCTTCAGAGCCCAGAAGGTGACAATTAAATTTCCCAATATAGTAGATTCAAGCCTACCTGCGCTTTGGCTGCGGTGTTAGTAGCCACTCTCAATATTTTTTGTACACTGCGCAAGAAATTTTTTATATTTCTGACCAATAGCATAATTTACTAAATTATTATTGTGATGCTAAATGACTTAAAAAATAGACGAACTTAAATTACAAGCATGAATGAGATAACATCTTGTTCCATAAAATTCCGAAATGTTTGCAAAAAAATTATAAGATACTTTGCAGGCTGTGCGTGAAGTTTAAAAAAAAATTATGATTCGTTCGCCTTTACTCCGAAAATTCCAGAAGTTCTATTTCGATTTCTTGTTAATTTCGATCCATAATGCTAGATTTTATAACTGTCTATCGTAAGAAAAATGGTGAAACGGCTGTTGGCTATATCAGTTGATACCATAAAGTTTATATGATCATGATTTTCCAATCCCTAATTTCAATAGGTAATCTTTTACTAGTATGGTAAATTTTATAAAACTCATTCAAAAAAAAATTTAAAGGAGCATTAATCTACATACATTAATTCCTTTTTGCGATATAATGCAAAGGCCGAAGGATAAAATTATTTATACATCTTTCCAACAATGGATTAGTGAATGATAAATGTATCAGAATAGAATTTTAAATTGAATTTTTAAAGCTTACATAATATTGCAATTTTAGAGCTTCACAATTCGATAAAATAGGTCACTAACATACTTAAAGCTCATATGATTGCTATTTAAAGAATGTAAAATCAAATGAATGTTGCCAAAGGAAACTTGTATACCTAAAAATAGATTATTATGAATTTTTAATAATTCGTTTTTAGATCTACGGGTTTTTCTTTGGCAGTACTCAATAAAAACTATGTATAACAACGGTATATTACAGTATTGACCAATAATACGAATATCGAAAATCTTCCTATTGGGGGCTCATTTTAACTATATTTATTAATTGGTTTAATATATAACTAAATATACAAGCCGGGTCAATCCTATTTTCTAAGTTGGTCAATCCATTTGATGCATTTCCTAAAACATGAAAATTCTATAATTGCATCAAAAATTAGATCTTTTAAAATCTCAGATATTATTGTAATGCACCATTTGATCTACCTTTTGTGCAAACTATAACCAATTACCGTTATCGTTACTACTATTACTAAATTAGCATAAGATAATCCGGAAATTTAGAATGAAATCTCCGAAAATTGATATTTTGGCACTGCCATTAAGTCTTATTTTGTCTTTTATGCGCAGGTTTAAAGCTTACAATACGTAATTGTTTCTAAATAAGTGATAAATTGTAATTCTATATACTCATTGATGATGATAAATAGTAGCTAATGCATATGGAGTTTCGGAATTTAGATGTGATATACAGTTCTATATGTTAGTTTTTACACGTAATATCAGAAACATATAAGGAATGTGTTCTTTGTCAAGCAAAAATGTAGGAAACTTTTGTTTTTCCATGCAGCTAAGCCATTTCTAGAAACCAGATCTTTTTTTTTTTTTTTGCGCACGTATCTTCCAATAATTTGTCATCAATCTAGAAAAATTTTTTAGGAAAAAAATATAAATAAGGGAATTTTTTAACTATATCGCTTATAGAATTTCGACTCATCACTAATTAGAACAAAACACAAGTTCAAAATACAGTAATACAGTCAAATATATCTAAACTACACTCTTAATAACCTCTGTAAAAGCTAAACATTAAACTTTAAAGCACTTGTAGATTTATTAACAAGTTTGGATTAGAGATATAATCAACTTTGAAACCTGACGGTTTAGAAATTTTCACATATAAAACTCATAAAAACATTTTTCCGGAATAAACAGAGTTGATTGTATATTTTAATTTTAATAATGTACGAAAGAAATACCTTAGCGCCAATAGCATCTCCTTCAAATCTAACATCATCTTATGGCTCACGGTCACGTTCAGTAAGCCCTCGACCTTATACTGCAAGAAATTTAAGTCCATCACCTCGTTATCATCCTGAAAAAGAGGATCCAATTCGTAATGTTGTTGATAATTTAATAGATTCTTTATCTCAACTCCGATTACAATGTACAACTAATGAAAAAATAGAAGAAAGTCTTGTCTCGCTAATATACAATAATCGCGAACAACCTAGTAGCATTTATTGCTGGTTATCTGATAACCAAAACACTCTATCATATGGAACTTTGCTCGGTTTCCTCTTACTAGTAGGAATTGGTTGTGAGAAAGATGAGAAACGTGCTTTCACTTTATTCCTTACTGCTGCAAAAAGAGATTACTTAGTTGCTCAAGAATTCATTGGTCACTGTTATTTCTACGGTATTGGAACCCATAAAGAGGAAAACTTGGCATTCAATTGGTTTAGTAAATGTGCAAAGCAAGAGAGTGCTTGTGGATATCATGGACTTGGCCGGTGCTACGAATACGGTAAAGGAACTGATCGATGTTTGATTAAGGCTTACGAATGCTACCGTACCTCTGCTGAAGGAGGAAATGTACGTGGAATGAATGATCTAGCACGGCATTATAGAGATGGTATCGGTCACACCAGAAATCTGGATAAGGCAATCCGTTGGTATCGGAAAGCATTCAATCATGGATGTGAAGAAGCTCAAAGTGAATTGGACATTTTATTAGATCAAAATTATAGCTAGATTAATTTTTTTTCTATCTACTATATATGCTAGTTAATAGTCGTACTCACACTCCCATGCATATATGAATTTTTTTTGTCGAAGCATTTTTTTTTTGACTGTTTTTAAATATTCTTGAATCTCCCAAAACCGATACATATGGTGGACTGGTTTTTTATCAGTATTGAGAGGTTATCAGATTTTAAATATTACATAAAATTTATTAGAATTATGTAGCAGAAGCAGACTTGATAGATTTGAAAAGTTATTTGTTTTGACGGGATCGACTTTGGGAGGTTCAACAAAATGTGAAATAAAAAAAAAAAAATTTCTAAATTTCTAAGGACCCGATAGTTGATTACGGGGCATGACTATGGATGGGCCACTGCGCAGAATGTTTGATACTATGCAATGTAATTTTTCAACTCAGCTGACATAATTTTAGTCAGCTTGCATAATACTGACTTGAATGATCAATGTATTATAGCGGTAATGTTTTGCAAACAGATACCCGAATTGGAACTACAAAGGATATTCATGTAACTAATAAATTCTTTGCTTTTTAAATAAGATCATAAGCTAATAAATGAAATTATAATATATATGTGATTTTTTATATTTTTGAGTACCAATATTCTTAAGCTTGTACCAATACTTTAGTACTATAAATATATAGTGCTTGTAGACTTCGCATCTTGCGCCAATTATTTTTTCAAATCATTTTTTGACTTATATAATATTATCATAAATAAAACAACCAAGACTTTTAAGCCTATAGTTTGTACCCAGCCATCTGTTAGTGGCTGATTGTTTAATGTTTAAGGTATAAATAAATATAAATAATTTAGCCATGTATTATTAAAATAAAATATATTTCCTATCATTTCGTATATACACTGTTATCGACTACTACAAGAGTTAAAACGTCGGTAACTTATAATGCAACAATGTACTTTATTAACATTGGATCATGTTTTTGACGATGATAAAATTTTTGTTGGTGATTATAACATACAAAGTTAATTTTCGTTTTGCAGCGCAGAATTTTAAACTTGAATGTTGATCGGCTTTTTTTTCTGTCAGTCCAATCGGACGTTATAAGTGATTCAATTATCGATCACTCCTATATTGATTTCAGTTAGAGTAGACATTGAGCTCTCACGATTAAAGACGTAATATGACACAACAGATAAGCTATTCAGCTATTTTTTCTTTATGATCTCTGAATTATTTAAAACAGTACAAGATCAGAAAATTTGTACAATATCTATTTTTTTAGAATTTGTAAAAAGGTCCAAAAAATTTTAAATCTCAATTAAAAAAAAACTAATAAATTAACAAAAATCAAAAGCCTAAAATCTTTAGGTCGTAAGAAACTACATAATAAAATAATGGAAAACGCCTTCTTGTCGCAGATTCAGGAGACCTACTTTTCTTTAAAATAATGTTAAAAATAAATAAAATAACCATTTTCAGCAAAATATGTATTACTCTTACTGTCATAGTTTCTATTTTAACAATTCAACACACAATGTTTACGTTATAAAAAGGTGAATAAAATATCAATATTGAAAAATTAATAAAGTTATACTTACAGGCTAATTTATTAAAATGTTATGAAGTTATAAAAGGCCTCACGGTTTAATTATAAAAACATAAACGAAGCATGAAAAACTTACATTAATCTGATAGTTATATAAGAGTTTGTCAGTCTATTAATGAAGCATCAATTTTAATAATTTTAAAAAGGATATTGTAACACTTACCATCGACTAATTGTTTGATATAACATATTAAATGTGAATCTCAAATGTTGAACTCAAAAAAAAACGATTCTTTCATTATTATTATTACTTACGGCCTAATTTAATAGAATAATATATAAATATAAATCGTAAAAATTATAGAAACTGATGAAATAACCATTATTGTACATAGTGATGGACATATGCACAAAAGTTTTTTTTATAATTCGAGCAATCTAGCTTGTATATGCTAATGCATGCCCAATTATTTTATGTGCTCATGACATCGATGAGATTTGTCCATCAATTAAGCTTATCAAAAAAAAAAAAAAACTTATACTCACAATCTAATAATAGAAGAATAGATGAAGTCATAAAATGAATATTGATCTTAAGAAAAGAATATTATAAATTATGCATGCTTACGCCCTATAATGATGAGTAAAGTTGTAAATTTGAGTATAGAAATAATTTATACAAAACGTTGAATTTTGATGCATAAAATCATACTCACATCCTAGAATACCAAAATGTAAAAATAAGTCAAATAATCAAAAAATGCCTAAAAACCAACATCATAAAATTATGCATACCATCTATATTCATAAAATTAGGTAAGTATCCGATCATGTAATGTTTGCATAAAAAGAGGAATATTATAGAACTTATACTCACAGACTAAAAATTCAATAATGTATTCAATGGTATAAATATTAGTAAAATTTTATTAGAAAAAAATAGATTACTAATATACCAAATTATATAACTTATACCCACCAGCTAATAATGTATAAAAAATCGTACGGTTACAAAAATAAATAAAAAACGTGTTTAATCACGAAATACTTTCTTCAATATTATTACTTACTTCCTGTAATACATAAGAACACGGAGAACACAAATCAGTTATAAAATTAATTTGACTTAAATATTGGTATTTCGAAACTTACCAGCTGATCAATTAAATGTATATAAATTATAGGATACATTTACGTAAATAAGTGCAATGTAGCTTAATAATGAACATAAGCGTTGAATTGTATGAAATTAGTTTAAAACTTACGTTCTAATCAATTAGAATAATATAGATACATTTACGTAAATAAACGAAATATAGTTTAATCACAAACAAACATTGAATGTTATGAAATTATGCTTACCGTCTAATAATTTAAGAGAAAGTCGTAAGTTGATTAGAAGTGTTGTTTAATAAGAAAGTCAACGTTTCTATTTATTAATATACTTACAAGCTAGTAGTTCATCATTGCAGTGTTGGTTATTATTTAATGAGAATCATTAAACTTCAATCTTAAAATTAAAGCTAATTGTATACTTACGACCTATTAAGACACAAAATATTAAGTATTAGAGAAATGGAATTTTCATTGAAAGACGAATGGTATAAAAAATCCATGTACTTACTAACTAATAAATTTTTTTTTTATGCAATAGATTTAGTTCCAAACAAACTGTTAAAAGCCGATCTTAAAGAAACATATACTCACCATCTAATATTACGGATTTTAGTAATCGGTTAGAAATTTTTATTTGATCGAAATAGTGAATATTTTAAAACTATATACTTACAAGCTAATTTTCGTCAAGAGGATTAGTAAGTTGATTATTTTAATCCCTTCTGATCTCAAAAAATAAATTCCAATATTTATACTTACCCCCTAATTTAACAAAATCAAAAGAATAAGAATTGTTTAAAAAAATGCCATTTAATTGTTTAAGGATAAGAGGCAAAACCTATCTATACATACCGTCTAATACAGTTCAATAAAATAGAATACATTTTAATAAGGCATGAAATTGGTTAAAGTGTGATACTTAATCTTGAATATTATAAAACTTACAAACTAGAATTTTAATAGAGTAGAATATAAGATAAGTTACAAAGCTGTACTTGATTATGAAACAAATTAACGTTATTAGATTCATATTTACCAGCTAATATTAAGAATACAAAAATAATGTTAATTAAAGAACAAACAATTGATACTAAAAACGAATATTATAAACATATACTAACGAGCTGGTAGTTTGATGCAGTAATTATATTACGGAAACTTTTAGTCATTAAAAATGTACTTGAAAAACGAACATAGAAAATGTTCGAACTTACCCACTATTAATTTGATAAAATTAAACATTTAACGATGTTGTTTAATGAAACATTAAGAATAAAACATTTAAAAAAACTTATACCAACCGCCTAGTAGTTGATTGTACATATTAATCATTAAAAATGAACAAAAATATAATTGATTCTAAAAATGAATATTATATATTATACTCACCATCTAATAATTCAATAAATTAATTATTATAAATTTAAAATTGATTGAAAAGTTTGTCACAAAATACATTAATAATAAAAAACTTGTATTAAAAGAATTATACTTACTGTCTAGTAGGTGATAGAATACATCAAAGATTATTATGCATATTGATTATAAGAATAACTTATGGAGCCTTTCTACTCACCACCTAATAATTTAATGGAATATAAGCGTTATAAAACTTAAAAAATAATCTTACAAACGAATGCTACAAAACATATACATACACCCTAAAATAGAATCATAAAGTATTAAACAATGTTAATTACAATGTATAAAGTTAAAAAATATATATATATCAATGAACTTATACTTACACCCTGGAATGTATAGAAGTTATAAAAAGTCGATTAAGGAAACATAATTTTTAAGGCGATTGTCCTAAAATTATACTCACAGACTAGTGCATAAAATATAAAAGTCCATTTAGAATTTTTATACATAGACGTGAAATAAAAAATACTACGTAGAAGATTTGTACATACATCCTGGAAAGTTTATGATAAAAAATTCCGATTAATAATGTTGATTAATTTATTTTAGTAAGAACTAATATAAAAAGCTTATACTCACCGGCTAAGGATTTAATAGAACATTTATAGTAAGTAAAAAAAAAACAGAAAACGTTTATCGCAAAACATTGCATAAAAATGACAGTAGAAACGCGATAGAATTTTATAGGCAAATCTCTTGGATTAAATAACCTAACAACTGTTAAAACTAATTTGACCAATTTTAATATTTAAGATAATTCTAAAAAAGTTGATAGAATCACTGTGCATAAAATACTCTTAAATATTAGATTAGTTTATTGTTTTAAATTACTGTATTTAATCCAAAGTCTAAAAAAATTTTCCGCCTGTGAAGTTCTAATTCGTTCTACTGATTAATCCAATATTGCAAAAATTATACGTACAGTCTTATATAGGTTAATGTAATATATAAATAAATTATAAAAATCGATTTGTCTTAATAAAGAAGCGTCGGTTTTAAAACGAACACAACGAGTACTTACAGGCTGCAAATTTATGGAATACATTAATAATTAATAAAGACCATAACACGTTACTGAGCATATATATGTATTAAATTTTCACACACTTACTTGCTATTAATAATAAATCATTTAATATAACGAGTAAGTTAAAAATTGACGAATTAATTACAAAGAATTAAGATGAATTTTGAAAAAAAAACTTTATACTCACCAGCTAATAATTTGGTATGTAAATATATAAAATCGATTTTTTAGTCGCGAATACTAATATTAACTATTTATAAGACTCATAGTAATACTCACCAACTAATTTAATGAATTATATATAATAGTATAATAATCGATTAAATATAAATATAATTAATTACAATACTTTCAGTCTTATTAGACTTACCGGCTGTTAATAATTAAAATTTTAAGATGTGTAAGTTAAAAATCGAGTAATTAGTACAAAAAAATTAAGAATTAAGACAAGTTTGAAAACTAATACTCACCAGCTAATAGTTTTAATATATAAATATATAAAATCAGCTTTTTTAATCGCGAATACTGATATTAATTTTTTAATAAAACTTATCACTATACTCACGAGCTATTTAATGAGGCACATATAGGCAATATAATAATCGATTAGATAATTATAATACTTTCAGTCTTATAGGTGAATATCTTAAAATTTACTCACGGGCTAATAGTTGATATTACATATCAATCGGTAAAAAAAATGGTCAATCATAAATCAATCAAGAAATTTTTTTAAAAAAAAATTAAAAAAAAGGCATATCAATAAGCTACATATTTGATAAAATGTTAAATTTTGGTATTATACCTCCTAATAGTTTAGTAGGATTCGGATAACGTTAATTAGAGAAATATGTATTTAAAAATAAATTATTAATTTGTAAAGTTTCGTGTAAATAATTAAATTTACTTTTATAAATAGCTCTCTTAATTTCTCTCTCAATGCCAGGTCTCGCGATTGAACTGGAAACAAACACAAGAGCTAATACTAATACTAATAAGAGTTTGGAATTCATTTTTGACCTTCTTTTCGATTAGGATTAGAATTTATAAATAATAAATAAATATGAATATTAGCCGAAATAATAATTAAAACTTCAGAAATCAGAAATTTTTTTTAGTGAAAAAAAAAGCATCAATCAGAAAGGCTTTTATAAAAAAAATTAATGATTAGATAATGACATTCTGTTATGATTCTGTAACGTTGTGGCTTAATTTTAACTGAAATTATTTTTGCTTGTCCAAATACTCTGTTGCATCTAAAGTAGCTACTTTATTATATATTTAAAGTGGCTACTTTATATAAGGTGGCTACTTTGGTTGCAACAACCTGTTTAGCATAAATATATAAGTCAAACTTCAGATTTAAGTAACTAAAATATATAGGTCTGTGCTTGATTGTCGAGACAAAGCTTTGAACTACTACTAAAGATTGTTGACGAAACTTCGAGATTTCGACATTAATAAAGTCTAAGTTAATTTTGACTCTAGTCGACTTTAGAAATTTTTGAAAAGTGTTGAAATAATAATTATCGAAACCGTCGAAAAATAATAAAAAACTTCAATATGGATTCGTTAACAACTGTACCGCCGTTTTCCTTTTACATACATGCTTATGTTTGCTTATGTTCACTCTAGTATACTCCTGATTGGTTTAAGTTGGTTGGAAGGCTCAAGCTAGAAAAAAAACAAACAACAGCCTTACTACTAGAGATACAGACATTCCTCAAGGACAACTAACCTCTTGCGGCATATAAAAATTAGACAGCTGCTTACTTACGGCTATGTCGTATGTTAATGTTTTATGTCTGTATCTTTGCTTATTAAATGTTTTCTATATGACATAATGTGCCGTATTAAAAACATATTGTGTGGCTTAAAATCAACGATTTTTCATTGTAAGAACTGTTTTGGGAATATGCCCGAGATTAATTATAGTAGTATAGAACACATTAAACTATTAATAATGAACAATTTTAAATCAAAATAGAAATATTGCATTGCAAATTTTATATTTCATGAAAAGCCATCACTTATTTCAATAATTATAGAGATTAAAATGAAATCATATTATGTGAAATGAAATTCGTATAATTTAAAATAGAAAAGCCACAAAAACAAAGATTAGAAGTGCATTTTGTTAGCGTTAGGTGACAGTTTTAGAGCAGAATTTATAATAAAAAAGCATAAGTTTGTTTATGAAACGTCAAACTTCATTTTATTATGACCTGTGACAATAATTCTCATACCTTTTTAAAATTAAACGAAATAAAAATTTTTTATACATTTAATAAATTCTTGATTGAATTATCGAATTTGAAGTTTTTAATATTATCACTGTTTCTTTGAAAAGGTTATATCAAGTTTATACGTAATTTTATTTTATTTGTACGTATGTGGCATAATATTTATGGTTCATAATACTTATTTTTCATGCTATTTGTTTATTTGTTTTATGGCGTATGTGGCAAGCCCGTTCTTGATGGATCGTCGATAAAGGGGGTCCGTTAATTCATATAATGATCTACATACTGTACTGCATAAATTGTATTCTTGATATCTATATAACCTCTCACTCTAATTGCATCAAAAAAGTAACGCTAACTGGTACCTGGCTTTAACATTTCCATGATAAATATCGACCTATGTACCGTTCTTGATAGGGTTCTAAATAAGGGCCCCTAAAATGGTATAAACCTATTTCACCGACAGCCATTTGGTGACACCATATTTTTCCGACAATCCAATTCCCGATATACACTTACACTATCAGCAAGTTGTTTTTTATAAACTTTATGTAGCTCTATAAAGTTATATAAAACTATATAAAATTTATATAGGTCTACAAACCCAATATAAACTTATAAGAATTTTTATACCCACAAACTCACGTTATAACAGAAAAATAAAAATAACGATAAAAATAAATCCGTTATTGGATGTTTAGCATCCAATAACCTGGCTTTGAATTTAATGCACTTGACAACCTGAGCCTCTTCGGGGCACAGGTTAGCACATTAAATTCAAAGCCGGATACTTCCTTTATTTGTCATCCAAAATCACGGTATTCTCAATAATAAATAGTTATCAGGCAGTGCCAACTCGTACAGCGACCCCCAAAAACTTTCCGCATTCCGCTATACTCCGATTATTTGCATATGATTTTTTTTTTAATATCCGAAAAGTGTTCTTTTTTTCATACCTTGTATATATGCACTTTTATTGAAATATATATATATATATTAATATTATTCGTTGTTGGTAAAAAAATTAATTATAAAATACTATTGTTAGCTTTATTATTTTAAAAGCATCTTTTATAAACATAAGTGAAATGCGAGTATAATTAATTAATCTTAGGTTTGTTTAAATAATTTTTCAATAAAAATACTAAAAGTTTTATAGTCTTTCACTTTAATACATATATAATGTTTTTATTATTATAAAAACAGTATTGAAAATACAAGTATCTAATGTTCGTTTGAACTAGTTTGCTAATTTATCAAAAAAAATATAAAGTTTATATTCTGAGATATTTAAATTTTAATATGCTTGCAATGCTAAAAAATATGCAATAATAATTATTAAAATTATTGCTATAAATAATTTATATAAATGCTATTTATCGCAAAAACATTGTATGAGGCTTTGAGTCTTTCCATGTACGTTCTCTAACTCATTTGCTTTGTGCCTTTTTAATATCATCTATCATTGTATAAATTCTTTTAGATCCATTTAATAATGCTTTTACATGTTGAATATTTCCTAAATTATTATAATAAAAAATAGTAATTATTATTGTTATAATAATAAAAAATATTATTTATAAAAAAAAATTAACCTGCTTCATATTCTTCTTGAACATATTGAATAAATTGCTCATGTTTTTCAATTTTTCTTTCGATTTCTTCTATTACTAAATTATTTTCATTATCACTTTCAAGTATGTTTAAAATATTTGATTCTTCTGATATTTGAACTTCATTTTCAACTATGTTTAAAATATTTGATTCTTCTGATATTTGAACTTTGCTAATATTATTATTATTATTATTAATATCACTATTATTTGCTAATCCATCAATACTCCAAAATGGATATTGTCGATTGCAATAAAAGGTATTATAAATTAATCGATATGTACTACTATCAATTGCCTGTATAAGGTGCTTACAAATCAAAAATCAGCTTTGAAGAAATGCTAAACAACTACAAATCCATTGGTTTGTATTAGTATAATATCTCTCATTAGAATTACTTTGCTTAGCATTAATACATTTTATTCAATCTTTTTTTAGATCTTCCTACCAGTAAGGATTTATTCTTCCTATAGTTAATTGATGAAGATGAATATTTTGTGTTGGAATTAATTTTTTGTAAAAAATAAAGATTACATAATCAAGTCTTGGACGATTAAATCTATATAAGTAATTATATTTAATTACCTTCCAGTGAGATTCAATTAATATATTAGTTTTGCTAAAAGGAATTAATAAATGATTGCTTCTAGCCCATAAATTCCAACGATTTTTAGTATACCACAAAAAATAAAGATAATTCCAAAGTCTTGGATTATTGAATTTAAAACATAATTGATATATTTTATAAACAGCCTTTTTCCATATTTTATCTTTTGTTAATAAAGTGCTATTTTGATTTATTGGAATTAACGGATATAAATTAAAATGAATTTCAATTAAATCTAAAATCTTTTTTTGATGCTGTACAGAACAAATAATTTCAGTTTGATTTACTTGAGAAACAAAATTTGGATCAATAAATGGAAATTGTTGAAAATCGGCAATTGTAAATAAACTATATCATACTTGTTGTTTATTTGATTTTATTTTTATAAGTATAACTTTTTTCAAATGCCAGAGATATAATTGAATGCCTTTATTTGGCCATACATTTTTTATTGCATTAATTAGAGTAAAATCTTTGTCGATAAATATAAAATCAGGTGAAAGACCAAGAATTTGAAATTTTAATAAAAATTGAGTTAAAATTTCTGATTTAGATAATTTCAACTCTCCATTAATTCGAATTATATCTAAAATTAAATAGCCCAAAGCAAATCCAGTTTCTTGATATTCTCCAATAATTCTGTAAAGCTCAAAATGATCTTTAGTTGTTTTATATGTTGCATCAATATGAATTTCTTTAATATTTTTTAAATTTTAAAGATTTGGTGTTGAAAAAGCAATTGCTGTTAAAGTATCATTATTAATTGACATTAATAATTCACAATCTTGAAATTGTTCTTGAAGTAAAATAATAGCTGAACAAATAGGATCTTTATGTTTTTGATACTTTGATTGAATTAAAACACTCCACCAATAATAAATTTGTTTAGGTGTAATATCTTGTAAATCAAAATGTGTAAAAAAATAAGAATGAAGTTGTAAAGAATCAAGATGATAATTTTGATTTATTTCAGCAATTATTTCCTTTGAAACACCAGTAAAAATAGCAGGACACTCATGATATAATAAATGCTTGACTTTAATATAAGCTTTAGAATTTATCATATTAATGCGAATAATAAGCTGTCCATTACATTCAAATCTTGTAATTTGTTTTCTATTAGAATTTTTAAATTTATTTAAAACTGCAGATTGACTGCAATGATAATATATTATTCCTTTTTGGTCAGGAAGGCAAGTTGAATAATTAGCTTTCCAAAAGCTAAACATTTTCAAATTTTAAATTAATATATATTTTTTTAATTGATTTTATAATAATTATATAATTAACAAACTTAATTCTTACTTCCATTTATAACCATCACTATCTTCAATTATTTCACGTAATTTTTTAGCAACTTGAGTAATTGAATTCATCTCTACATTAATATCGAATAATATATTTAGCTCAAACTCCTTATTTTTCTCATTGGCAACAAATTCTTCAACAAATTGTGATAATTGATTAATATGAATCTCGGCCAATTCAATATCATCATTATTAAATATATAAACATTATCTTGAGAATTTTTTTTTGATTTTCGAATTTCACAATTTTTATAGTTTTGATAATCCAAACATTGATTACAAGTTTTTGATAATGTTGCTTTAATTTTTTTAAATGCGGTTTCAGGTAAAAAATTTTTGCAACTACTACAACGTTTCATTGTTAATAAGAAAAAAAGAAAAAACTTTTTTATTATAATTTGAATATTTCAAATATTAACTGCATTTTTATAATGATAATAAGTAAGATCATAGAATAATCAATAATGAACGATAATTCATAACATGATAACAAAAATCAGAGTATAGCAGAATGCGGAAAGTTTTGGGAGGTTGCTGTATAAGTCAGCAGTGCCTGCCTGATAACTGGTTAGAGATTTAAAGTCAAACTAAGAAATTGAATTCTGAAGGAATTCGACTTTTTAGGCTGACCTTAAAATTCTTGACCAAATAATTAAGTTGCAAGACAGAAAAGACCATTGATGTTACACGACTGACCATTCACCCAGTGTGCAACACATAAAAAAATAATTTTACAATTCCATGTTATTCTGTTAGTACATGTTATGATTACAATCTCGAACTAATTTTTATTAATAAAATGGTAAAATAATTTTTTTTATGTGTTGCATACTGGGTGAAGTATCAGTTATGTAACATCAACGGTCTCTCCTGTAAGTATCAGCATGCCTGATAATGGTTTATCTGGCGGCTTATTATGATTTTCTGCCCAATAATAAAATTATTAGGCAGATAAATCATAGTAACTGCTGGAAACTATTTATTATTTGTATAAATATGTAAATTTTATTTTATATCTATATAAATTAATCTTCACATGCTTGAAAAAGCTTTCCCAAATCCCTAATTTAAACTTTAAAATCTAATCCTAGCTTTAATATTAAATAAAAATGCTACATAATTTTACATAAAACAACTTTGTAATAAAAAGATAGGCTGGTTAGAATAAGTAGGTCATGGAATAAAGGTCAGCAAAATAAGACTGTCAGCGAAATAGACTGTTGAGGAAGTGAGCATTTTGGAATTGGACTGTTGGAAAATGATTTGTCAGAAAAATAAGGTGTCGACGATATTGTTTCGGTGAAATCTACAAAAATATTCTAATACTACAGCGAAGTATATGAAAAAAGTTAGATTTAGGGGCTCATTTTTAGAACCTTATCAGGAATACTATTATTGCGGCAAGTCTAGTGATGCTAGCGCATTTCAAAAATTACAACCCAGAATACCTCACGGCATGTAATACTGCCTGCCGTATTATTGCTGCGCCATATGTAGTATTATGTACTGTATGTAGTGTTACGGAGACAATAGGGTGACTTCAAGTTTTTGCAAATATGACGAATTGTCACTTCAAAAATGTCAATGTCACATAATGTTACTCAAAAGCAAGATAAGGCAATACAATTTGGCAATGGCTAAGGTGGCTTTCAAGCAAGTCACTAGGTAAGGATAGAGACTTTTTTAAAGAACATTTATTTGTATTTTACTCTTGTTATAATTTATAACTATTTTTATTTGTAATTAATTTATTAATAATTTCCTTTAAGTTACAGGAGTATGGGGGTCAGGGGGTCATATTTTACTTAATGTCAAAATGGAGGATTATTTATAATGAATTATTAAGGAAATATTTTGGGAACATTCTTTCTTTTTTTATCTTAATGTTTTTTTTTTCTGTTAATCATACCATTTCACTCTTTAATTCATAATTCTGTTTTTCATTAACTTCTATATTTCATAAGTCCTGCTGATAGAGCTATAGCCACATAACCCAAATGTCTTTGTGGGTTGAAGGTTTTGTTGTAAGCCTATAAAAGTAAGTTATCACATCTTTTTCTTATTATGCATCATGGTGATTCTACTAAGTCTTTTTTCCTTTTTAGATTAGCTATAATTGTTACATGTAGACTCAAGCTTACAATTATAGATGATTTGTTCTAAATCTTGTGGTTTCTTTTGCATGCAATGGGGGAAAAATCAGGATATGATTTTGATTGCAATTTCAGTCATGTTTTTAATAATTGCTATGCGATGGATTTAACTGGATTTCTTTCTAATAGTAGTATTATGTACTATATGTAATATTATGTATTATATGTAGTAATATGTATTATATTAGAAATATAAAATATATTCAAAATGTATACAAGTTTAAAATAGAAGTTTTTTTTAAAAAAAAATTGTATATATATATAAATGTACTGTATGTTCATACAAATTATTATCAATACTAATTTATTTGATTTTTTATTATATGTAAATAAATTAATACAATATTTAATTACAAATTATTTAAATAATTTTTAATCAAAGCTAATTCTTAGTTAAAAATCTATTTACTAATTGTTTGAATGAATATTTTATCATATCTGATACTAATTATTTCATTTATAATATTATATTGTGATGAATTAACAATATCATTAATAAGCAATAAATCTTATACATGTTTAATGTTGTTAAAGACTTCTTTCAGATTAGACAATTCCTCTTCTGAAGTCATTATCTTAACAACTGCTAAGATAGTAACAGCTTCTTATAATTTTATCTTGATAAGTTTTTTTTATAGTTATTTATTTTAAATTTAATATTAGTTATATAGTATGATCTAACTTTTGTCATACTTTCTAAATTATCAATACTAAACTCATTATTTGTCACTAATCATCTATTTTAAAATGAAAAAATTTCTTTTATAGCTTATTTGTGATTATAAAATAAAAAAAAAAGTTGGCATGTCAATTTAATTAGATGCCAGAGTTTAGTTTTTATTAATCTCTACTATAAAATTAGTATATCTATTTCAAATATATAAAGTTAAGTTATATGAAAATAGTCTTGCATCATAGCATTGACATTGTATAACTAATTCTTAATTTTTCTGCTTAGTATAGTTAAGACTTTGTCAAAGAGAAGTAGTAACAAAAATTGCTTCTTTTAAGCCTTCATTGTTAAGTTCAAACTCTAAAATTTAGATTATTTTTTAAATTGTTATATATATATATTGAATAATTCTAATAATACTTATTATAATAATAGAGATAAATAAAATATAATAATATTACTTTTTTTTTTTTTTGACAGCCTTGTCAGAACTTTAATACAAAATTTTACTAATTGAAACATTATTTATTTCTAGTAATCCACTTTTGCAATTGTAAGCCTGACATTATCCAAGTACAGAGACTGCATTTAAATGTGACTTGTCATATCAACCTATTCCTAGATTAGGAAACTTTGTCAGCTCTGTCAAGAACTGAACCAGAATGAACTATTTCTATTCTGTATTATTTCATCTACACCTTTCATAAACAACTGCCTCTATTCCATCTTCCTTTCTTTGTATTTCTCTTCTCTGACTTTATTTACTAATGTTTCTTTACTTTTCACTTTCTTTATACTACATTCACTATTTTCAACTGTCTTGTCTCTTCTTCATTTTAATTTCGTTGTTATTTTATTTTCTTCTTTCCACTCAACTACTGTTCTACATCTTCACCACCAAATTTCTTCTCTAAACATCTTTTTTACAATCTTAACATATAATCTGATACTCTGCTTCACAGCTTTATGTGAAACCTGTTTAGCATACAACTCCTTAAACATACTCTCGACTGCTAACCCATATATGCATGCTTCCTATGTTTAATTCTATCTACTTCTGTTTTACCAACTAATATTTTTTTTAAGTCATGTCTTGTAAGCTTGCACTTGTTTAACTTGTCAAACTTTTTACATACTAACCAATATGCTAACTCTTCGATATTATTCTAGTAGCCCTCATATTCCTTGCAAATGAACAAATGTCTTGATAACTTTTCCTCTGTTTTATGCTTTTTACATAAGTCTGAACTATACAAGTTTGGTGCTCTCTTCTTTAACACCTTAAGCATTGGCAAACTATCTGTAATGCACTTAATTCTAAATGAGATTCTCTTGCTCTCCTCTAATGATTTACACTTGTTTCCTGTTAAATTTTTATTTTTTTTCCACAACTGTCTCCAATCACATTATGCTTTTGCATCTGGTTCTAGCTCTTTTGTCATATTTGAGTAATGCCATTCAGCATCATTCATTATGTTTGTTAATATCATAACAAATTTTCTTGTTAGTACCTCTACTACTGTTTCTTTTCAAAATAATGTATATGGAAATCTCAAATTTTTCTCAAGCTTCAAATCTATAATTTCAATCTGGCATGCACCTTCTTTTGCAAGCTTATCTGCTCTTTCATTCTATAATATTCCACTATGTGCTTTGATTTTAACTAATGATAGCTTAATGTTCTTTGACTTGCACATGTCTTTAATCTTTGTAACTAATCTAAAGTTCTTACTTTTATTTCATACTCTAATATTATATAGTGGTTTCTCACTTTCCAGGCTTGCAATTGCTGCTGCACTATCTAATTTAATAACTACCTTACTATTACATGCTACAATTAATACTGCCATCCATACTGCTACTAACTCTGCCTTTGTTAATGATAGCTATTTTGCTATTTTAATTTTCTCTTCCATTAATAGTCTACTCTCATCTTTGCTAACCTGAACCCAACTTGCACCTATTCTGCATTCATTTTCCTCTTTTACTAGTGAACTGTCTGTATAAAAACTGTAATTTGTATACTCTACTTTCATGTTTTCCTCCAATTGCTTTAATAACAATGTTTCTAGATTATTATCAAAACCTTGCATCTTTAACAGACTAGTCTCATGTGCATGTACTTTTATTTCCTTATCTATGACTTTTTCTCTACTCTTACTTCTATTCTTTGTGTGACTCTCTTTATATTCACTTAGTTCTTCTAACAGAACTGTAATCTTCTGGTTGTTCTCTTGTCTGATTCCTGGCAACACGCCTGCTATTTCTTTTTTCTTGACCCAATGCTGACAGTTACTTGCATCCTTTCCATTATCCAAATTGTACTTTTCACATTTAACTAGCACTGAATAATTTTAACTTCAGTTCTAAATGTGCTTCAGTGACTTACAAATACATCTTTCTTTCTTTTTTTAATTACTTTACCTATTATCGAGTTCCTATTCTCCTTATTCACTAGTACCCATTCATGTCTTCTTCTATCTTGTGTTAACTTTTTGCATGTAGATCGCATTGCCATAATGTTCATGCTTTGTATTTGAAATTCTGTCCAGACTGTTCTGTCATCTTGATTACTTAACATTTTCTGCTCAATTTCTAAGAACCATTTTGCTTTTTGTCCTCTTTGTGTACTTGTTCTTAATGCTCTAAACTTCTTCCATATAATCATTCTCTTGTCATCTTGATCAACTAACTGTTGTGTAAAAAATATTCTATACTCCATTAAGCTTCTACATGCTATTCTGAATGTTTCTTTTTCTAACACACTGTGTACAGTTTACCCATACCATAAACCTGCC
>CAJVQA010001070.1:0-27780 GCA_910591915.1 Cetraspora pellucida | reverse complement strand
ATAACTCTGGCCTTTAAGAGATGTGACAGATCCTAAAGGTGTCTAAGGACCTTCAGGATAGTGGAGGGAGGTAAAATAAAAAAAAAAAAATTCTATACTGAATATTATATCTGCAAATTAACTATAAGTTTTGCCTATTTAAACCTTCTGTATATATAATTCTCTTGTATTATAAGAACATCTTCAGAGCATCACTTATTCATGTTTTTAATACTAATTAGTACTCTTAAAACTACTTTATTCTTAATAAAAAACTTACTAGAGCCTGTTATATCTCACATATGCTAACTTGATTTTATGTAACATAATATAGTTATTTAATACTTGTAATTACAGAGATTATCTGTTTAATTACTATATTATATTATTTTTGGTTTTGTAAAATTCATTAGAACTTCAATAACTATTTTTTTAATATCTTTTTTATCATCTTTTATTAATTATAACTTAAAACTAATAGGATTTTTTAAACTTCCAATCTAGATGGTCTAGTATAATATACCATAGTATCTTTTTTTTTTAATAATTCTAGTAATCTGATTAGTTATATACTTCTTTATATATTTTTAATATCTGTCTATTTCTATAAAGGTGTTTTATAAGTTTTAACTGATCTGATAATACTATTAAAAGTTTATACTATTTCTTTACTTAGAAATTTTCAAGTATGTTACTAACTTTTTAGTTTTTTAGTTTTTTATGCTTAGTAATCTTATTATAGATTTGCACTAAAGTCTTATATAATATTAGTTAATAATTTTTTTTTTTTTATAATATGTATTAAGATAAATACTTGTAACTTAGAATTTTATTGATAGTATATTTGGCTAATAGTTGCATTACAACCACAAAGGACAACTATAGAAAGAGTATACAACTAGTTACTTGTATAACTTTAATTATTGTCTAATTTAAGTAGTTTATCTAAAGGTTTTATACTAGCTGTTATATCTAAAACCTACTTGTAAATTTTTTATTTAAACACTTTAGTTTTTATATTCATTCATCTACTTTGCTTACAAATGACCCTAGCCAATATTGGTGAAAATATATTCTAATTACTAAGTTTTTAAAACAGTTTACTTATATAGAAAATCTTTGATCTTATACTAAACCTTTTAGAATCTTCTGTATCTTATTCTTATAACTAACCTGATATCATTATGGCCAAAACTAATACTTGCAGTTAGAACATATTATTAAACTGCTATGTTCTTGTAGAGTTCACTTCAATCCTAATACTGACTTCACAATATATTTCTACTATTTTGGTATTTAATTTAAGTTCTACTAAGCTTCAAAATCAAATAACTCAAAAAGATAGATTGTAACTATATCTCTAGTTTATATGTTCTATAATATATAATCTTTTTCTTCAAAACAGATTCTGACAGCCTGACTAGTTTTATTTAGCTCTTTTTCAAAAGCCAACTTTTTGCTTAGCTTTATAAATTTTAGCTTTATTTTATAGATTTAGTCTTTATAATAGCACTATTAAAAGTTTAAACTATCTCTTTACTTGGTTTTCTAAGTAAGTTTCTGTTTTCTGGTTTCTGTAATTTATATAGTTACAGTGACTTATCATAAGTTCATACTACTCAATACCAGTTTGTATTTCTTCATACAAGATACAACCATTGTACAAATATTATATAATCTTTTAGTCAGACTGATATAACATAAGTAACATGTATCTGATTCCAACTAATAGTAAAAGACAGTTAACTATAACATAAAAAGAATTTTAAATTTTTGCCAATACTGAGATTTAAACTCTTGACCTATTATTTGAGAGTTAATAATCTAACCACTTTACTAGGTCATCACATCTCTTAGTAATATATATATATTTTTTGGTATTAAGGTGACCTCTTTGGTCTTTTGACTTTTATTAATTACTTATTGGTATTGTAATTTAATGAACCACTACAGGAGAGAGTACAATTGGCTACATGTGTAACTTTTCTATATTACCTATTTAAGAAGTCTGCCTGAAGGTTTTCTATCAATTGCTGTACCTAACACCTCTGCTTGGATGTTCTACTTTAAACTCTCTAAATCTGTAATCTGTGTTAACTCACTGAGTCATACCCAGATGCTCAGATTATCATCTCAACCTTAGAACTAATTTATTCTCGAGGTAAACTCCTTAGAGCCTTCTGTATCTATTTTTACAGCTAAGTAGATATCGCTATAACAGAACCAACACTTGCAATCAGGGCTGACCATTAAACCACTATGCCCTTGTAGAGTTCACTTAAACCCTAGCATCTACTTCACAGCATAACCTTAATACTTTAGTATACTTCTGCCTTTTCATCTGCCTTTTTACCAAACTTCCAATCTAGATAGCCCATATAGGACTATGACCAGTCTATTGGTATATTAGGTTAGTCCAATATCCTTTTTCTTTAGTTCATTTTTATGGGCTAGTTGGTGGTACTACTAAGACTCTCAATCCAAAGGTTTTTGCCTGTTCGGCTACTATAACTGAGTACTATGATCTTGGTATTTGTTTTTCCAGGCTAGCCTTTACAGTAGGGCCATTGAGGATCCAGCTACCTCTCTACTCAGGTCTTCCCAAATAGACTTCTTGTTATCTAATTTCAACAGATTTACATAGCCTCAAAGACTTATCTAGTGTTTGCACAACCCGATTTGTCAGTTTGCATTCCTCAGTGTAATGTCATATTTACACAGATGCCCCATAACCTGCCAGTCATGCTGGTGTAATTGCCATTACAGCTATCCTAACCCAATCATTAGTAACAGTTACTATAATATGAATATTACATAGGTAATTATCCAAATTTTCACTATCAATGGGATTTGAACACCCAACCTACCACTTGGAGGGTTGACAATCTGACCACTTCACTAGGTCACTACACTCCTCTTAGTAATATTTTTCTATATATATATAATATATATTTTATATAAATACTCTGAATACTTAATAAAATATATCTGGATTATAATTATATGAAACTAACTAATTGATAGAAGACAGTTATTATAATACAGATTAATTTCTAAATTTTGTTATAGATGAAATTTGAACATTAGCCCTGTTACTTGAAAAATAACAACTTATTTGCTATACTAAAATAGTTATTCTTCAAATTTACTTTTTTATATTATTTTATATCTAATTTTTGTAATATTTAGCATTCTATATATGAAGTGTTTTATATTAAAAAAGGTTCATTTTAACAATTTTTCAAAAATTGCTTTTATTTGATTTTTAAATAGATATATCTTCAATAAAAAAGTTTGCTATAAGTAACAAAAGCTAATTATACAATAAAAAGATCTATAAAATAAACTTGAAGTAAAAAATTATATATATATAAGAGGAGTTAATAAAAAAGAGATAAATTATTTTTAGTAAAATTTTTTTAATATTTAAATTTAAATAACTTAACAATTATTTAATTAAATCTACTAAAAATTTTTTATTTTAATCTTGAAATTATATAAAATTAAAATAAATAAAAAATTATCAAATTTAATAAAATAGTTGTTGAGATATTTAAGCTTAAAGTTAAGAAAACTTTTACTTAGAAAAAATTTGTACTTTTTCTATTGACTTCTTCTTATATGTCTCTTTGAAAATTATTATTTAAATTCGATTTACTCAAAATTTATTAATCTGCAAAATAGATTTTTTTAATATAAAACACACTATATTATTAATTCTTTATAGTTTACTAATTTTTTTTAAGTTATATTTATTATATTAGTTATCTTTTAGTTTTTAAATTAAACTTTAATATTTTATAATTCTGATTTTTTGATTATATTAATTTTTGTCTTATTTTTAACTAAATTTAAACCATTAAACTTTAGTTTAGTAATCAGAAAGTTTTTTTTTTTTTAAATATAAAGTTAGTACTTGTGATCCAGAATTTTATTAATAGTATATTTGGCTAATAGTTGCATTACAACTATAGAAGGCAACTATAAAAAAAATATACAACTAGCCACTTGTACAACTTTAGTTATTGTAGTTCATTTAAAGGTTCTACACTAGTTGTTATACCTGAAACCTGCCTGTAGGTTCTCTATTTAACCACTCTGTTTCTGTATTCACCCACCTACTTCTGTCTACAAACAATCTCTATTGATGCTAGTAAAAATATATCATGACTACTAAGTCTTTAAAGCAGTTTATTTATATAAAGAATCTTTGACCTTGTACTAAACCTTCCAGAATTTTTTGTATTCTATTCTTATAGCTAACCTGATATCACTATGACTGAAACCAACACTAATAGTCAGAACATACTATTAAACTACTATGTTTTTGTAAAGTTTACTCCAATCCTGGTACTAACTTTATAACATATTTCTATTACTTTGATATTTAATTTAAGTTTTATTAAGCTTTCAAACCAAATAGTCTGAAAAGGCAATTGTAACTATATATCTCTGATTTACATGTTTGCTAGCATGTAACCTTTTTTTCAAAATAAATTCTGGCAGCCTGGTTAGTTCAATTTGGCCCCTTCTCAAAAGCTGGCTCTTTGTCTAGTTTTACAAGTTCTAGCTTTATTTCATAGATCTAGTCTTTACAATAGTATTATCAAAGGTTTGGATTACCTTTCTACTCAGGTCTTTCAAGTGGGCTTTTATCTTCCTACCTGGTTTCTGTAATTTATATGACCTAAGAAAGTAATCTGAAAGTTTAAACATTAAGTTATCAACTTATAGATTTTTGTTTTTAATTTAAATTTATAATAAATATAATATTTTATTTAATAAAATTTTAACTAATATAAGTGTAACAACTTGGTAGTTAATAAGTTGTCAACTTTCAAGTAATAGATTTAAATTTTTTTTTTTTTTTTGCTTTTGCTAAGGCTATAGTTATTAGTAACTATTGCCTTTATTGTATTTTAATTATGATTATATAACTTGTACAAAGTAAGTATACAACTAGTCATATGTACAACTTTTGGTTGTCTAATTTAAGTAGTCTGCCTGTACAGCAGGTTTTACACTAGCTGCCATACCTGTAATCTACTAGGAAATTATCTATTTAAACACTCTAATCCCTATACTTATACCAACAAATAGCACACAAGTTCTTGTATATCTAAGTGCTATCTAATCTAACTATAACCTCACTGTTTGTATATCCATCAAGCTATTACATATTTCAGAGTATGTCACCTGATTTGTAGGACTTCAAGGAGGCCTTCCTGCTAACTAACTATTCATATTTAGTATCTTGTTAACAGGACTCACCCTTGCAGAGTTCACCCAGACCTTAGTACTGACTTCATAGCATATTCCTAGTACTTTAGTATACATCTATTTCTGACCTCAGACTCCTAATCCAGATAGCTCAGTAGGACTATGACCTGTTCCTAGTACTCCAGGGTAGAGGCCTGCATTGGGTCCTGCAGCCCAGCCTAGGCATGAAGCAAAATTTTATAATTGTGGGCTAGGCTAAGCTGAAAAATTTGCAAAATTTTATAATTGTGGGCCAGTGCAGGCCTAAAATTTGTAAAATTATATAAGAAATTTTTGCAGGCCAGGCTGGGCCAGGCCAGGCTGAAGAAAAAATTTAATATATGCAGGCCAGGCTGGGCTAGCAAAAAAATGGTAACCCTAAATGCGGGCCAGGCCAGGCCTAAAAAAAATTTTTAACCCTAATTGCAGGCTGAGCCGAGCCTCAAAAATAGGCAATTTGCAGGCCCCTATCCCAGGGTCTGCCCTTAAGGTCCTTTTTCTTTGGTTTAAGACTTCTGGTAGCCTGGTTGGTGGTACCTCTTACCCAAGGTTCTTGCCCACCTGATTTCTTTCACATTGGTATCTATTTCTTAGGTCTAGCCTTTACAGTAGAATTGTCAAAGATCTGTGCTATCTCTCTACTTAGATCTTCTTAAGTGAGCTTTGGTTTTTTCAGTTCACAGATTTATACGACCATAAGGACTTATCTTGGGTTTGCATTGCTTGATGTCAGTTTGCATTTCTTTGTGTAACTCCAACATTGCACAGATGCCCCATAACCTGCCAGTTATCTGGTGCAATCGTGTTACAGATACTGATCCCAACTAATTGACAGATTGCCATTATCATAGTATCGGACACAAGTACTTATCTTGAGTTTGCACTATCCAATATCAGTTTGCATTTCTCTATATAACTCCAATATTGCACAAATGCCTGTAATACTGATATATATAGATGGTTTTTCAAATTTTCACTATCGGTGGGTTTTGAACTCTCTATCTATCACTTAAAGGGTTAACAACTTAATCACTTTACTAAGTCACCACACTCTATATAAATTTAGTATTTAAATCTTACTTATAATGAAATTTAAAAATTATATCTATGTTATAACCAGATTGTTTCTTAATGATCAGTTAAATTAGTATATCTTTAATTTTAAGTTCATTATCTTAAATAAAAGTTTAAAATATTTATACAAAATGTATATAAAAAAATATCAAAAACAAATAATACATAAGACTTTAGTTATTAATTAAACTGGTTAAACTATAATTAGTTAACTAACTTGTTTAAAAAAATTTTAAATAACTAGTTAAGTAAATTCTTAATTAGTTAACTTGTACAACTAATTGAGAATCAGTGATTAGATAAAATAATTAGAAATAAGCAAAAATTTTAAAAAAGTTTTTAAAAAAAATAAATAAATATAAAAAATAAACAAGATAAAAACAAAAATTAAACAAAGGTCTGAGTTTTTCTGAAGATAAAGTAAAAAATAACTTTAATTGATTATTAGTTAATATAAAATATTTTGATTTGGTTAATTAATTAAAAAAATTTTTTTTAATTCAAATTATTACCTTTAATGTAAACTTATAATAAGATTACTAAATACAATAAACTAAAAAATTAAAGAGTTATAAATTTATTTAAAAATTTCTAAATAAAAAGATAACATAAACTTTCAATAGTATAGTTTAACTAATAAGAGCTTTAAAAAATTTTTTAAAAGAGATAAACAAATAAACTAAATAATTAGTATATAAGAAAATCATATGTACTAACTAAATTGTATGATGTATCAGAAAAAAAAATATAAAAATATGTTATACTGAGCTATCTGAATTAATAGTTTAGAAAGTCTTATTAGTTTTAAATAAAAAAATGTTAAGTAGAATAATATATTACAAAAAATATATACTAAGATTTTGAAGATGTGGTAATCTAGTAAAATGTTTAGGTTGTCAATCCTCCAAGTAGTAGATTGGGTATTCAAATCCCATTGACAGTAAAAATTTGAATAATTACCTATATAATCTGGTATTACAGTAACTGTTTTTAATAATTGGATTAAAATACCTATAATTATGGTCACACTAGCATGACTGGCAGGTCATGAGGCATCTGTGTAATTTGTTACATAGAGGAATCAAACTGAAAAATCAGGTGGTGCAAACCCAAAATAAGTTCTTGTAGCTGTGTAAATTCATAAAAATCGGAGAACAAAAAGCTTATTTAGAAAGATCAGAGTAGAGAGATAACATGAATCTTTGATAGTATCATTATAAAAGCTAGATCTAAGAAACAGATACCAATGCCAAAGTAGTCAGACAAGCAAGAACCTCTGGGTTGGAAGTTTTAAAGATACTGCCAACTAGGCTGCCAAATTGGATCAGAAAAAAAAAATATCAGGCTAACCCAATATACCGATAGACTGGTCATAGTTCTACATATGCTATCTGAATTGGAAGTTTGGTAAAAGAAGCAAGGATATACTAAAGTACTAAGGATATGCTATGAAGTAGATACTAGGGTCTGAATAAACTTTACAAAGGCATAGCAGTTTAATGATTAGTTCTGACTATAAGTGTTAGTTCTGTTATAGCAATATTCAGATCAGCTGCAAAAATAGATAAATAGCAAGCTCTAATAAGTTTACCTCAAGAATAAAAATGTCCTAAGGTTGAGATGAAGGATCCAGACTTGATCTGATAAAATAACATAGGACAGGTTTAGAGAGTTTAAATAAAACACCTAAGCAGAAGTGTTAGATACAACAATTGGTAAAGAATATTAGGCAGACTTCTTAAATAAGTAATATAAAAAGTTATATGAGTGGCCAATTGTATATTCTTTCTGTAGTAGCTTCTTATAAAACTACATTTCTAAAATATGTTAATAAAGTCAAAAGACCAAAGAGGTTATCTTAATATTAAAAAAATATATATATATATACTAAGCTTTTAATAAACTTTACAAAAATAAAAATAATGTAATATAGCAGTTTAATAGTAATATCTGTAACTGCAAGTATTAATTTAACTATAATATATTGCATAAAACTAGATTGGCTAAATGTGAGATATAGAAGATTTTAGTAAGTTTAAAAATAAAGTAGTTCTAAAGGCTTCAAATGTATTGAATACTTTGAATAAATATAGTTTTGAAGTTGCTACTATAATACAAGTTAAATTATATATATAAAAAGTTTAAATAAGCAAGATTAGTAGTTGGTTTACAGATATAAAATCTGTATAGTAATGTATAGATAAATTACTTAAATTAGACACTAAAAATGCACATGTAGTTAATTGTAATCTCTTATATATAAATGTTCTTAAAGGTATTTGTATTTAATTAACTTAAATAAAATTATTATTTCTCAAAAACAGAGACTTTAACTTAAAAAAATAAAAAAAATTTAATTAATAATATTTATATATATATCTATTCTTTTAAGCAGTTATGTAAATGTTTTATTAAAATTTTTAAAACTACTTTTACTATTACATTAAAATATAGGGATATGGTAACCTAGTAAAGTAGTCAGGTTGTCAATCCTCTAAGTAGTAGGTTGGATGTTTAAATCCCATTGATGACAAAAATTTGAATAATCACTTATGTAATATTTGTATTATAGCAAGTTTTACTAATGATTAGATTAGGATATTTGTAATAGCAGTTGCACCAATATGACTAGCAGGTCATAGGGCATCTGTGCAATATTGGAGTTATACAGAAAAATGCAAACTAACAACTAGGCAATGCAAATACTAGATAAGTTCATGTGGCTGTATAAATTCATTAAAATTAGATAACAAAAAGTTTATTTGAAAAGACTCAAATAGTGAAGTAGCCAGATCTTTGACAGTGCTACTATAAAGACTAGTTCAGGAAAACAGATATTAAGGTTTTAGTAACTGAATAGGCAAGAACTTTCAGGTTGGGAGTCTAGAAGATATTACCAATTAGACCATCAGAATGAACCAGAGAAAAAGGATATTAAACTAATTTAATATATCAATAAACTGGCTATAATCCTACATGGGCCAACTAAATTAAGAGTTTGGTAAAATTTAGAAGTATACTAAAGTACTGAGGTTATACTATGAAGTATATGCTAGAGTTTAAGTGAACTCTACAAGAGTATAGTGGTTTAATGATTAAGTCCTAATTGCAAATATTGGTTCCATCATAGTAATATCTAGATTAGCTATAAAAATAATTATAGAAGGCTCTAAGAAGTTTATCTTGTGATAAAATAGTTCTAATATTGAGATGATGATCTGAGCATCTAAGTATGACCTAGTGAGTTAATATAGCTTACAGGTTCAAAGGGTTTAAAGTAGAACATCCAAGCAGAAGTATTAGGTATAGCAATTGGTAGAAAACCTTTAGGCAGACTTTTTAAATAGGTAATATAGAAAAGTTACATATGTAGCCAATTGTACTCTCTTCTGTAATAGTTCATTAAATCACATTATCAATAAGTCATTAATAAAAGCTAAAAGATGAAAGAGGTCTTCTTAAAAAAAAAAAAAAAATTACATAGAAATATCTAACAACTAAGTTTAGTATTTTTTTTTTTTTAAATATTAAGATGAGTACTTGTAATCTAGAATTTATTAATAGTATATTTGACTAATGGTTGCATTACAACTATAGAGGACAATTATATAAAAAGTATACAACTAATCACTCATACAACTTTAGTTATTGTTTAATTTAAGTAGTTAGTCCAAAAGTTCTATACTAACTGCTATATCTAAATCTTGCTTATAAGTTCTCTATTTAACCATTTTAGTTTCTATATCTACTCATCTACTTTTGTCTACCAACAACTCTGACTAATGTTAATGAAAATATGCTATGACTACCAAGTCTTTAAAGCAGTTTTTTGAAACTTTTGACCTTGTACTAAAGCTTCCAGAATCTTCTATATTTCATTCTTATAGCTGATCTAGTATCACTATAGTCAAAATTAACACTAGCAGTCAGGGTGTACTATTAAATTGCTATGCTCTTGTAGGGTTTATCTCAACCCTAGTACTACCTTTACAACATATCTCTATTACTTTGGTATTTAATTTAAGTTTCATCAAGCTGCTATTCTAGATAGTTTAAAAAGATAGGCTATAATTATATCTTTGGTTTATATGTTTGTTAGCATGTATTCTTTTTCTTCAAAATTTGAAAATTCTAATGACCTAATTGGTTTATTTAGTTTCTTCTTAAAGACTAGCACATTTGCTTAATTTCACAAGTTTTAGCTTTATTTCATAGATCTAGTCTTTACAGTAGCATCATCAAAAGTTCAGATTACCTTTATACTTGAGTCTTCCAAGTGAACTTCTATCTTCCTATCTGGTTTCTGTAATTTATATAACCTAAGAACTTATCTTGGGTTCACATTAGGAGCCTGCAAATTGCCTATTTTTGAGACCTGACTTAGCCTGCAATTAGGATTAAAAATTTTTTTTAGGCCCAGTCTGGCCTGCATTTAGAGTTATTATTTTTTTGCCAGCCTGGCCTGGCCTATATATGTTAAATTTTTTCTTTAGCCCAGCCTGGCCTGGCCTAAATCGCAAAAATTTCTTATATAATTTTACAAATTTTTAGACCTGCACTGGCCCACGATTATAAAGTTTTGCAAATTTTTCAGCCTGGCCCAGCCCAGTCTGCAAAAATTTCTTATATAATTTTACAAATTTTTAGGCCTGCACTGGCTCACAATTATAAAGTTTTGCAAATTTTTCAGCCTGGCCTGGCCTGCAATTATAAAATTTTGCTTCAGGTCCAGGTTGCAGAACCCAATGCAAGTCTCTAGTTTACACTATTTAGTACCAATTTGTGTTCCTTCATACAATGTTGTATAAGTGCTTAAACCTTTTAGTTATGCTAATATAATACAGACTACAGATATTTAATTCTAACCAATCACAGTAAACAGTTAATTATAACAAAAAAAATTGCAAATTTTCACTATCACTAGAATTTGAACTCTAGATCTGCTACTTGAAAGTTGACAACCTATTCACTTCACTAAGTCACTATACTCTTACTAAGTTTAGCATTACTTAGCTACTCTAATAGTACCTAAATACAACTTGTTATATTATAAGTGTTATCAATAGAAAATATTTGTATACAGTTAGCTGTTTGTAAAAAATCTAATATTATAATAGATTTTTTATAGACAGCCAACTGTACACAAATTATAATTGAAAGTTTGATAACAGATTTTTTTTTGTTAGCATTTCTATAATATTTAAAACTAGAGTTTTTATTAATTTTAGCTAATAATACTTATATATTATCAAAAATATCCAAATTATACTAAATTTTATACTAGCAAATATAAATTATGCTAAATTCTATGCTAGTATAATAATGCTAATAAATTTGAATTATGTTTAATTATGCTTAATTATGCTAATATTATAATTCTAAACCTCTATTTATGCTTTATACTAACTATACTATATAATAAAATATTTAATTTAAAATTTATAAATAGCAACTTGTTTATAAAACATCTTGATTAATGATTTACTATAAATCTTAATGTTTTATACTATAATCATATATAAAGTGCAAGTGCATGCACTGATAAAAAACTAATAAATAAACTAATATTACATAGTTATAACAATAGACTTGCAAAAAAAAAAATAATTAGTATATTTGTAACTTTGTTTTTATTTATTTTTTTAATCTTAAGCAGTTATACTAGTACTTTATTAAGATTTTTGAAACTATATATCTATACAATGATATAAAATTTTCTAATATCTAAGTTTAGCATCACTTGGCTACTCTAATGATACCTAAGTGCAACCTGCTGCGCTATCTTAGTTAAAGATAAACTGCTTGTCTAACTACTTAAAGCCATACTAAAAGGGTTTTTCTCTTTTGTAACAAGCATATTTATTGTCTTTAAAGCTTCTTTTTTTATTTGTTCTTGCTTTTCTTTTTTTTTTTCTTCTTTTGCTTATTTATCTTTCTTTATCCTTTTCTTCTTGCACAAGCACTTTTTTTTATTTTGTTTGTTATATGCCTTTTGCAGCTAACAAAAATATTAGAAAAAATGATTAACAAAATTTAAATAACTTTCTCTTGTAGATTTTTTAACCAAATTTTACTAAAGGCAAAAACACAAAATAATACCAAAAAATACAAATAAATAATATTTAGAGTACTAAGAAAAAAATAAAAGTTTATAAAATACAGTTAACCAATTTGGAAAAAAAGAAGTAAACTAGTGCAGCAGCAGACAACAACAAGAAAACAACAATTTTTGATAAAATTACAAAAGTTTTTTGAAAAAGTAGAAATCTATCTTAACTTTGTTTCTGTATATTTATTGGTTATATAAAAACAAAGGTATAAAAAAATAGTAAAAACAATTAATAACATAATAACACAAACATAAATAGAAGAATTAATAATATTAAACTTAGTAAAAAAGAGAGCAAATATAGAATTAAAACAAATAAATAATAGAGAACTAGAATTAGAATTAGTAAACAGAGACAACTTGTTTAATATTAGAGATGTTGTAACAGTGTTATTATAGAAAACTAACTTGATAGAGGCAGTAGTGCTAAAAAAATATATAAAGTAATAATTAGAATTGATATAAATAATTTAAGTAGTATAAAAAAATAGGCAAAGAAGCTTAATAAAATAAGTTCAAATCTTTTAAAAATTAAAAGTATAAGAAGTGTAAAGAAGCATATATAAGAGAACAATAAAATAACTATATTAGCATCTAGAGAATTAACTGCAGAAAAATTAAGTAAAAGAAATAAACAAATAATATTACAAGAAAAAGAATCAGAATCAAACAGAAAATTCATAATACAGATAGAAAATATGATTACAGAAAAGATTTTGAAAAGAACAATTTTAATACAAAAGACTAAAGAAGTAGAAATAAATAAAAATGTGTTTTGACAAAACTCAACTCCAAATGAAAAAAAAGAAAAAAAAGATACAAAATAAAAAAAGAAATATGTATACAGAATGAAATAACAGAAATACCATTAGAGCAAAAATATAAGCATTAGAAAACAGATAATATAAAAATAAAATATTGGCTAGTACAAGAATTTTATCGTAAAATGTCCTAGATAAAATAATAAAAAAAAGAATTAGCATAATCAAATAGGTATTAAACATGAACAAACATATTACAAAATATAGAAAAAGTATTTATAAAAGGCAATAATTAAATAAAAATATAGTTCAATTATAAGAAAAAAAAGAAATGAAGCAATAGACTGTTTAAATTAGAAATATAAAGGGTGTGGCGACTTAGTGAAGTGGATAAGTTGTCAACCTTCCAAGTGGTAGGTTGGAAGTTCAAAACCCACTGATGGCGAAAATTTAGAAAACCACCTATGTTACATCGGTATATATGGGCATCTGTACAATGCTAGAGTTATATAGAGAAATGCAAACCGGCATTAGGTAGTGCAAACACAAGATAAGTCCTTGAAACTGGTACTATGGCGACGGTTATCTATCGATCAGTTGGAATCAGTACCTGTAACACAGTCGCACCAGATAACTAACAGGTTATGGAGCATCTGTGGCTATGTAAATCCATAAACTAAGATAACCAGAAGCCCACTTGGGAAGACCTGAGTAGAGAGGTAACACAGATTTTTGACAGTACTACTGTAAAGGCTAGACCTAGAAAACAGATACTAATGTAGAAGAAATCAGGCAGGCAAGAACCTCGGGTAAGAGATACCACCAACCAGGCTGCCAGAAGTCTCGAACTAGGGAAAAAGGACCTTAGGGGGCAGATCCTGAGGTACCAGGGACAGGTCACAGTCCTACTGGACTATCTGGATTGGGAGTCTGAGGTTGGAAACAGGAGTATACTAAAGTACTAGGGATATGCTGTGAAGTTAGTACTGGGGTTTAGGTGAACTCTGCAAGGGTAAGCCCTGTTAACAAGATACTAAACATAGGTAGTTAGTTAGCAAGGGGGCCTCCTGGAGTCCTACAGTCAGGTGACGTACTCTGAAATGTGTAATGGCTTGATGGATGTATAGACAGAAAGGTCATAGTTAGGTTAGACAGCACTTAGGTGTACGGAAGCTTATGCGCTATTTGTCAGTATAAGTATAGGGATCAGAATGTTTAAATAGGTAATCTCCTAATAGATTGCAGATATGGCAGCTAGTGTAGAACCTGCTGTGCAGGCGGACTACTTAAATTAGATAACCAAAAGTTGTACATATGGCTAGTTGTATACTTACCTTATACAAGTTATGTAATCATAATTAAAATACAATAAAAGCAATAGCTGCCAATAACTATGGCCTTAGCGAAAGCAAAAAATAAAAAAATAAAAAAAAATAAATTAGAAATATAAAGGATAGTTTAAAATAATATCAGATAAGCCAGAAAATACAAAAAAAAATAGAAAAAATAGTAAAAAAGAATCAAAAAAAAACAAAAAAATAAGAAAATAAGAAAAAAAAAAAAGACTCTATAAAAGAAAGCATTTCAAAAGAAAACCTCAAATAAAAAGAAAAAGAACAAAAATTATATAAACAAAGTTGGTTAACCATATGAGATCTGTTACCAAATATCAATAAAAAAAAAATAAGATATATGTACAGAAAATTCAAAAATATAAACATAATATGAGTTAAAAAATTACTATATAAGGTATTAGCAATAATAGTAGCAGGCTTAAATAAAAGAAAAAATGTTTTTGAATATTACTACTTGGTAATAATAAATTGGCATATATAACAAAAGTAAATAAAAATTATTGGCAAAGAAATAAATAAGAACAATATATAGCTAAACTGTTAGATATTTTAAGAGAAGCTTCAGAAATGCTTCTACTATAATGCTTAAAAACAAAAGTACAAAAGCAGTTTATATCTCATACAACAGAAATAATAACTAAAAGAAATTTGCAATAATTACTTTTGCAAGTGCTTAAGCAACAGAAGAAGCCTAAACAATATCACTATAGTATAACAACTATTGAGTAAGCTGAGATAATCCTAAAAGAAAGAAAACACAAAAAAGAAAAAAGTCAAAAAATGGAAAACAAGAAAGATCAAGAATAGACAGTAAAAGACAAGATGTATCAAAAATCAAAAATACAAAACAAGAAATACTAAGTAGCAGATACATTAAGATAGGCCTAGACCTACAGATACAAAATATAGAAAAGTAGTTAGAAGACAAAAATACTAATACAAAAGAAAAAAAATAATCTTAAAAAAAAGAAATATTAAAGCAGTTCTGCAAGATTAAATAAAAATAATACAAATAGAAGATGTCTTATACCAAATTTTAGACAGACTGGACAAAATAGAAAAGATATAACTGGATACAAAAAGTGGTCTAATAAATTGCTTTTAAGAGCATTATAGTTGAAATCATAAATGCAGATAAGGAGATTAGGAACTTTTTGTAAAGTGAAAGAAGAGTTTTTGAAAAAAGAAAAAAAATAATATCTCATAATTTAAGAAAAGAAAGAAGTAAAAAAAAAAAAAATTTAAAAAATATAGAAATTGAGCAATAAAGTGTTAAAAGAAAAAAGAAAAAAAAAAGTTAAAATAACATGTTATAATTTTAATAGGCTAAAGACTAAAGGTTAGAAACTTGAAAATTTGCTTAGCTAGGCAGAAAAAGAAGTGGTAATATTGAAAATTATAAAAACAAATCTTGCTAAAAAAAAAAGAAAATTTTTTAATACATGCTACAAACAAACAATATATAGGATACTGGATAAGCATAGTAGAAAATAAGAAAAAAGAATCTGATATAGGGATTTTAATAGAAGAATAATAGAAAAACATGTAAAGCAATTAGAAAAATAAATAAATATATAATAAAGATTATACTATACTTCAAACAGCTGAAGCTAGTAGTAATAGAAATTTATATACCTCTAAACAACAAAGAAATTAGAAGAAACATTTAACAAAAGATCATAGAAATAATCATAAAAAGAAAAAAATAAACATAAATTATTATTATAGATAATTTTAATCATACATTAAACAATATACTAGATAAACAAAACTTACAAACAGCAAGCTTTAAAAGATTACTATTTTTTATTGAATAAAAAAACAAGACTTTTGTAATATATACAGAAATATGTATCCAACAAACCAAAGATACACATGGTCTAATAGAAAAGTGGCAATAAAAATAAATTATATATGAGTATTAGATAAACCAGTTTTAGGCTTACAAAAATTAGAGATTAAAGAAATAAAAGAAATTACAAAAAATAATTATAAAATAATAATACCAAAAATATAAATAAGACATATGATAGCAAAAAATAGCAAAGCAGAGACTAAGAGAAAAGGGCAAACGAGATCAGTATATTTGTATAATTAAACAAAAGAAGAAAACTAAAAAAATTATATATAAGAGCTACAAAAATAACTTAAAATAAAGGAAATACTAAAGAATATTCTAAGAGAAGAACAAAATAAAAAAAGATAAATAGATAAAATAAATGATATATGAAAAATAATAAAAGAAGTAATCATTATAGCAGCAAGTAAACATATATCAAAAAAAAGATATACAATATAACAACAAATAAAAAAAATAACCAAAAAGAACAATACCAAAAAAATCACTATATAATTACAAAAACTAAATAAATATATGAAGACAAAAAGAGGTTAAGAAGTAACAAAAGAAGAAAGAAATAAGACAAATAAATAAGTTAAAACACTAAGTAAAAAAATAAATACAAAACTACCAAAATTACAAAAGTAATAGTTAAATGTCTAAATATAAGATATGAAAAGCTAACAAAAACTGTAGCAGAAAAAAAAGAAGAAGAAATAAAAACAAGCACAGAAGACAAATAAAAGAGAATATAGATAAAAGATATAAAATGATTAAAACTGATTAAGAAAAAATGATTGCTAGTTTTTTAAACAAATCTTACAAAAAAATAGTATTTGATAAATTTGTTAAACAAATAAAAGAGAAAAAATATCTAGTAATAAAGCCAAAAAAGATTAAAACAGATGTAGCAGAACATTACAAAAAATAATTTAAGAAAAGAAATACTAAATTAGAAAAGATGTTAAAAGAATAGAAGAAGATATATAGACTATAAGAAAACATTAAGAAGAAGTAATATGCAGAAGTTGAAGAAGAAATTAAAATAAAGAAATAGAAAGAAATACTAAAAGAACTAAAGTAGAAACAGTAATAGGTATATCTGGCATAAGTTATATACTAATTAAATAAGTAAAAAAGAAATCTCATGAAATTTTAAAAAAATTTGCAGATTTATGTTTAAAAGTAGAAGAAGTATCAGCAAAATAAAAAATAGTATAAGCTTATTTTAATATTAAAAGATATAAAACAGAAATATAGTTTAAACAATATCTAACTAATAGTACTAATTGAAACATTTAGAAAGATTGTAACAAAGATATTTACAAAAAGACTTGCCAAAGTATTTATAAAAAAAAAATATAATAAAAAGACTAAACTATGCAGGCCTTTTAGAAAATTTAGCAAAACAATCAGTATATATTTTAAATATGATTATAAAAGAGACAAAAGAAAAAATAAAGAAATATAAATACTTTTGCAAAATATGAAAAAGACATTTGACTTAGTTTCATTTGAAAGTCTTGAGCTAACATTATAAAAAATCAAAATATCTAAGAAAACAATTAAATACATCTTAAACCTTTTTTATAAATGACAATTAAGGATAATTATAGCATATAATCTAATAGAAAAAATAATAGCAAATAATAAAATAGATCAAGATAAAGTAATATCACTATTAGTATGATATATATTTTATGATCTATTATTAGAAAGAATACAAGAAGATAAAGATCAAGAATACATAATAGAGCAACAAGCTAAGAAAGATATGCAATACAATAATATTACAAAATATTACCAAGTAGCAATTGCATATACAAATAACACAATATGGATTGCAAATAGTAAAGAACAATTATTAGAGATTTTAAAAATAGCTAAAAAGTTTTTTAAAATAAATAATATAGAGATAAATAGATCTAAATCAAAACTTTTAATAATAAATACAAAAGTTAAGAAAGAAAAAAGAAAAGTAGTATTTGAAAAAAGCAGAATAATAAAAAAACTAAAAAATAAAATAGTTTGTATACTATAAATATGGCTAAATAGTAGAATGCAAAAAACACTAGTAAAAAAGAAAGCAAGAGAAATAATATGCCAAACAATAAGAGATCTCAAATATAAAAAAATGACAATGAGCCAAATTACATATATAAACAATATAGTAATAATACTAAAATTAAGTTATATGTTGTAATTAATAAAGATATTAAAAAAAAGTATAAATAAAATATATTAACTAATAATAAATTTAGCTAAACAGAAAAGTAATCTGTAAAGAATATTAGAAAATTGCATAATAAAGCATAAAGATTTTAGAAGTTACAAAACATTACAACAAAAATTAACAATAAAGCAAGTAAATAGCTTATTAGTAAGGTTAACAAACATAACAACTTCACTTCAGATAACTAACAAAACTAAGAATAACACAAGGCTGCCAAAGAGCAGATTTAATAAAAAATATATAGAAATTGAAAAAAATAAAAAAATGCCAAAAAATAAAAATTGTTAAAGAAATAATTTAGCTTGCCTAACAATTATAAAAGCAAGAAAGCTAAGAATAAATATAAAAATAAATGATAACTTATAGACAACTGTTAGGCATAGTACTAAAATAAAAAAGCTTGTAAGTAATTGTTTATAAAAGAAAAATAAACTTAGAATAAGTGAATTAGGTTCAATATACTTAAATCAGCTGCTCAATACAAGAGGAAAAAAGCTAATTATATGACAACAGCTAAAAAAACTATCAATGTCTATTATATAAAAGAAAAAAAGCAAAGTGGTTCAAAACAATAGAGCTAAAGATATTTAGCAAACCAGAAAGCAAAGATATTAGAAAATGTTTTAAAACAAATAGCCAAAATATTCAGACAATGCAAATTAAGTGAGAGCATATTTTAGAAAATAAAAAAAAAAGAAAAGATGATATACAATGCATGAAATTACAGGCACCTAGAAAAAATAATTAAAAAAAAAATAATTAGTAGAACATTAACAAATGCAAAGCAAAGAAAATGAACTAGTTACTGAAATAAAAAAATACAATAATTGTACAAGAAAGAAAAAACAGATTAAAGATAGTTGCTAGCAATAGATAAGAATGAATAGCAAAATCAATATAGTTTCAAATACATTAATAAAAAAAAGATAGCAATAAGATTAAAATAGTAATAGATCAAATAATAGACATAATAAAAACAAACAAATTAGAAATTAGAAAACAAAAGCTTGAAGAACTTATAATAGTAGAAAAAATAGAAATAGAATTGTTAGATGACAGAAGTTAAAAAAAAATATTAGTTAAGAAATAATAAAAATTTTAAAAAGAAATATAAAACGAAATAAAAACAATTATATAATATATACATATGAAGCAGTAAGTGTAAGAAGCAAAAAAAACATAATAATTAAAAACAATATAGATATAAAATAAGTTCAAACAAATAAAATGCAAAAATAGCCAAAAAAAAATAGCATTAGGTTTTAAAAAATAGTAAACATTAACAATAACAAAGTTAGTAGTGATTTGGATAGCAATCTTAACAATATTCAAAAAGAAGCAAATAGTAATATATACAGATAGCAATGCTATAATAAGAAATATTAATAGAAGTTTAAACTAAGCAAATAGAAACAAGATTTTTTAAAAAAAGAATGCAATATGAATAATAAAGATTAAAGACCTTATTAAGATGAAAAGCATTTAGATAGAGTTAGTTAAAGCTAAAAGTCACAGTAAAGATAAGTAAAATAACAAAGCTAATAACCTGGTAAAAGAAAGAACATAAAGCAAAATAATTATACAACTAAAAAAATTAGATATAAAGAAATAGAATATTGTCTAGAATGAAAAACAAATGAACTGATATACTAGTAAGACTGCTTTATAAATTAGTAATAAATCAAAGATTAGAAGCAAAATAAAAAGAAACAAAAGCAATTAAAGATCTAGAACCAAAAGCAAAAACTAGAATTTATAATTGAATATATTTTTTAAAAAAACTAAAGATAACTAAGAAAATGTACTATATAATAAAAAAAAGTAGTGCAAAAAAAAGTATATTTATAAAATATATAATAAATAAACTTTTGATTTTAAAAGAACTTAATAAAAGAAGATCAGATATATATACAACAACAAAATGCCAAATATGCCAAGACAAAATAAAAAAAACAAACATATTTGGCAATATGCAAGAAACAAAGATGCTTATAGAAAAGAATTCAAAAAGTGACCATCATAACAGTATAAAAAAGATTGAAAGAAGAAGAAAAAGTCTGAGTCTCTTTATATATATTATATATAACACTCTTTGAAAAAACAAAAGCAGAGAAAATAAAAATAAAAAAAGCACTAATTAAAGATTTAATTCTAAAAGAAACACAAAACAAGTTAACATAGCTCCTAAATAGAAAATTAAAATAGTAGTTTCTAAATATAATTGCAAAAATAGCCTATGACACATTCTATGAACAGGTGTAAAGAATATAATATAAAAAAATTAATAAGTAAGAAAAAAAGATAGGAATTACAGATAGAATAAAAAAAGTAATTAGAAAAAAAAGAAAAAAACTAAATAAAAGAAAAGAGGCAAATTAGCAAAAAATAGAAAAAAGAAAACAAAAAGATAAAGTGAAACAAATTAAAAAAGAAACCAGAAAAACAATATTAAGCTTGTTATAAAAGAAAGAAGCCAGAAAAATAAAAATAAAAGAAACACTAATTAAAGGTTTAATTTTAAAAGAAACACAAAACAAGTTAATATAGCTTCTAAATAAAAAATTAAAATAGCAGTTTCTAAATATAATTGCAAAAATGGCCTGGAACACATTCTATAAACAGGTGTAAAGAACATAATGTAAAAAAATTAATAATATGAAAAAGAGATAGAAATTATAGGTAGAATGAAAAGAGTAATTAGAAAAAAAAAAAAACCAAATAAAAAAAAAAGGCAAATTAGTAAAAAATAGAAAAAAGAAAAGAAAAAGCAAAAGAGAAGATAAAACAAATTAAAGAAGAAACCAGAAAGCCAATGTTGGGCTTGTTATAAAAAAAAAAGCCCTTTCTATTATAGACTTTAAGTAGTTAAACAAGCAATTTACTTCTGTTTGAAGTAATGCAACAGGTTGCATTTAGACACCATTAGAATAATCAGATGATGCTAGACTTAGTTATTAGAGGTATTTATATAATTGCAAATGTAATTCAAAGTCTTAATAAAGTACTAATGTGACTGCTTAAGAGAAAAAAAATTAACAAAATATACTAACTATTAATATGTTTGACTAAGCACAAATGCAATATAATAAAAACATCAAATAACTATATAATAAAATATAAAAATCTAAGAAATTGTGAACTACTAAGTTAAAAGATAACAACAAAGTAAATAAGCAGCATTTTTTAAAGACTTAACAGATATAAAAATCTAGACAAATTAACAAAATTTAAAATAGCTTAAAGATATCAAAAGACAAGATTAGTAAAAGACATTGAAACTCTAAAAAAAAACTAAAAAAAAAGAAATATTGAAAAAACAATTTAGCCTATTAAATAATAATAAAAGCAAAAGAGATATGAATAGATGTTAAAGCAAAAAATCATTTATAAAAAGTGTTGGTTATAACAAGAGATTAAGAAATATGATAAAAACAAAATATAAATAATGAATAGTAACACAATAAACAAATAGGTGTTGCTATATTTGAATTAGCATGTAAATATAAAAGATAACAACTTAATTATATGAAAACAGCTCAAAAGTCTTTCAGAACTGTTGTGCAAAAAGAAAAAAGCCAAATGATTTAGTAAAATAAAAAAAAGATACTAATAACAAAAACAAATAAAAAAATACATAACTATTACAAAATAAAGAGCTACAATATGCAAATATTAAAAATCAAGTAAGAAAAAATATTAGAGAAAGAATAAATAAATTGTATATAAACCAAAACATAACTAACAATTTAGCAAAATAACTAAAAAAAAGAAAAAAAAATACTAGCAGAACATTAGTTAATATATAAAGAAGAAGTAAAAATATCTACAGAAATAAGTAAATACAAAAGTTGTAAAATCAGATCTGAACAGACAATAGACAATTGTAAAAGATGAATATGATAAAACTACAATATAGAAGTAATATCAGAGTTATTAGTACAAAAAGTAACAATAAAATTAATGCAATGTTGTAACAAATATTAGAAACTAAAATGATAAAGAAATAAAAAAAAAATTACTAGAACTAAGGCAAATAGAAGAACTAGAGATAGAGTTAATTAAAAAACAAAGGTTAAATAATGTAATTACAAACTATTTAACAAAAATTCAAATAAGAAACAAGAAAAGAAACAAAAGAAAATATATCTTTTATACTAATAAAGTACTATATAAAAAAAAACAATACAAAGAAAATAAGTATTAGTTGGATACAAGTAGAAGAAAAAAAAGACTGGCCAAAAAAAAAACTATATTGAGACTCAAAGGATGGCCTTCTGCAACAATAGCAGAACTAGTAGCAATATAGATAGTAATCTTAATAATATCAAAAGAGAAAAATATAAAAGTATATACAAAAACATTGTTGTACTAAGAAATGTTAATAAAACAATTCAAGATATAGAAGATAAAACAATTCTAAAAATGAAAAATGTAATGTAAATAATGAACATTGTAGAACTTATCAAAAGTAAAAATATTAAAACAAAAATAATTAAAGTTAAAAGTTATAGTAAAAATAAGTAAAATAATAAAGCAAACTTTTTTGCAAAAAAAGAAGCAACTTTTAAAAATATAATATATGTAAAGAAGGTTAATTGCAATAAAATAAAGTACTATTTAAAGTAGAAAAACAAGAAAATTAATATACCAACAAGATTTTTGTATAAAATAATAGCAAATGTCAGAATTGAAGCCAGTTGAAGAGAAATAAATTCAATAAGAATGCTAAAACTAAAAACAGAAAATATATTATATAATTGATCAAGTTTCAAAAAAAAAATAAATAAAACAAAAGAAGTTTATTGTATATTAAGAAAACTTAGTACAAGAAGAGCAATAGCAATCAAATGCATAATAGACAGTCTATTAATACTTAAAAAACTAAACAAAAGAAGGCCGAAGATATATACAACTGCAGAGTGCCAAATATATCAAAATGTAGAAAAAGAAACTTAGTTATACCTAGCAAGTTGCAGTAAACAAAAAAGTTTGTAAAAGTAGATTCAAAAAGTAGTAATAGCAATAGCATAAAATGGGCTTAAAGAGAAAGAAAAAATCTGAATTTCATTACCAGTATTATATATGGCAATCTTTAAAGAAACAAAAGCAGTAAAAATCATAAATAAAAAAATATTGATAAAGAGACTTATTATACTAAAAGTAAATCAAAGATTTGAACAACTTTTAAACAAGCAAGCAACACAAAAGTGAATAGACATAGTAACAAAAACAGTATAAAATATCTTTTTTGACCAAGTATAAAAAGTTTAATATAAAAAAATACAAAACTAAGAAAAAAAAATCAATATAATAATTAAAATAAAAAAAGATGTTTGTGCAAGAAAAAAGTTAAAAAAAAGAAAAGAGAAAGATAAACAAACAAAAAAAAAAAAAAAAATAGAAAAAATAAATCAAATTAAAAAAAGCTTGAAAATTAATTAATATGCTTGTTACAAAAGATAGAAAACCTTTCTGATATAGCTTTAAGTAGTTAGATAAGCAATCTATTTTTAGCTAAGATAGTATAGCAGATTGCACTTAGGTACCAATAAGGTGGCCAAGTAATACTAAATTTAGATATACATACTCTGATTATATTGACATCTAAATATACTAATATCTGGCTATAATAATACTTTTTAAATTTTCAAACCTATATACTTAATATAAATTTTTTTTGGTTAATCTAACATCTGAATATATCAGACAATTTTTTTATTTTTTAAGGTATTGATATAACCAAAGTGACATGTATTAGGAAATTCTATATAATTGTATATATATATAGTTTTAAAAATTTTAATAAAATACTAGTATAACTGCTTAAAATTAAAAAAAATTATTAAAAATTATTTTTTTATTTTTGTATTATAAAATAGTATTGTTATAAAATAGTTTTTTTTTTTTTTTTTTTTTAATATTAATGATGAGGCCATGCCTTTATCTTTATTGAATATTTATTTGAAATTTTTACATAAAGTATAAATTGTTATAAAATAGTTATAAATATAAGTTTCAACATTTTTAAATAAAATATAAGGTAAAGTAGAATATTATAACAGATTTAAAATTTATCAAAATTTGCTTATTATAAAACTTTATTTATAATAAAAATTTATTATTATAATTTTTTATTTTAATATAATAACTTTTAATTTATTTAAATTCTAAAAAAAAAATAAAGTAACTTATATTTGCATAATTTTTGTTAGTGCCAAATAACTTTAATATTTGAAAGATAAAGTAGTAAATTGATAAATTAGTATAAAATTAATTTATATAAAACAAAATAGCCAATTAGATAATATAAAATTTATTATGTTTCTATATTTTATCTATGATAAATTTAAGTATTTATTCTTTTTTTGCTTTTTTTACTTTTTTATAAGCATTTTATTTTTGTGTTTTTTTTTTTAGTATTAAGATAAGGTTTTGCTCATAGTTTTATTAATTTGTTAAAGATGTTTTCAGAAGCTTCTTTAAATATAAATTACAAAATCTATTTCAATTACAAATTTATTACAAGAATAAAGCTCAGACTATAAAAAGAAACTAACTGTTATCTGTCTAACTTATCTGCAACCTAAACTTACTAGAGTGTTTAAATCTTATCTAAATTTAATAATATAAAATATTGTTTGTAGAGTAATTATAAAGTATCCAATAGTCAAGCCATAAATTAATTTTGTGTAAAGCTTGACCAAGTGATAGATATATATTTGAATTAATATGTTTTAGGCTTGATAGTTCATATAAAATACAAGTTGTACTATATAATGAATATTTGTTAATATAATATATATTATCATAATTAGTTCATATAGGTCTTTTTTATTTATTTTTGGTATACTATAAAATAGGGGCCTGCAAATTGCCTATTTTTGAGGCCCGGCCCGGCCCGCAATTAGGATTAAAATTTTTTTTTAGGCCCGGCCCGGCCCGCATTTAGGGTTACCATTTTTTTGCCGGCCTGGCCTGGCCCGCATATGTTAAATTTTTTCTTCAGCCCAGCCTGGCCTGGCCCAGCCCGCAAAAATTTCTTATATAATTTTACAAATTTTCAGGCCTGCACTGGCCCGCAATTATAAAGTTTTGCAAATTTTTTGGTCTGGCTCGGCCCGCAATTATAAAATTTTGCTTCAGGCCCGGTCTGGCCTGCAAAAATTTGCGGGCTGGGCCAGGCCAGGCCGGGCTGCAGAACCCAACGCAGGCTTCTACTGTAAAATGTTGTTATTATTTTTGGATTATGCCAGTTTGTGCAATATAGTTTTTATATTTGTTTATAAACTTTTTAAAACAGCTTATATAAGAATTTTGTAGTAATATTTTTGCTTCTATTTATAATTAAGTGAATAGTTTAATTGATAAAATAAGGCTAATAGGCATATATCCTTGTAATGTTATATATATATTCATTTGTTATAAAATTATATTACTAAAAGAAAGACTGTTGTGTTATAAGAATATTTCTTGTAGTTCATTAATTTAAGTATTAGTAATATCAATTATATGAATAATTGTTTCTGTTATCATTTTTTGAATAAAATTAGTAATAAATATAGAGTTTAAACAAAATATCCAATATAGTGAATATTCTAATATATGATATATTATACAACTATTGCTAATTATTGCTTTTGAATATAGGTTATAATAATGAAAAAGAATAGGTAATATATTAAGTTATAGTTTAATTTTAAAGAATTTACTATTTTTAAGTATAAAGTTTGTATATGAGCTAGTTCTATTAATATTGTTATTTAAGTATAGCTAGGTTACTTCTTAGTTAATTTGTGAAGATAGAAACATAGTATTGTTTATCTAATTTTAAGACAACTATATAGCTATTATATATACATTGCAGATATTTTTAATTGCTTATTAGGTAGGTTGTTCAATAGTATATTAGTTATATTATATAGTATATAAATATTATTGTATTATATGTCTAAAAAGTTTATTAAGTTGTAATTTGATATAAGCTTATCTGCTTTATTACTGAATATGTTGTCTTTATAAGCTAGTACTTTATAAAATGTGATGTTATATTTATATGATCTAATTAAATTAATAATTGTATGCCATATTGACCAATAATTATAAGAATATTGTTTATATTGTGATATTATATTGTTAGTAATTTTGTTAAATTTAGAAATTACAGATTGTGAGTCAATATAGATTTGAATATTGCTATTTCAAGAATATGTGCATATAGCAAATAAGTTTTTGTGTTTTTTCTAGTTCTTATTCAGCTTGTTTTTAAAGAGTCATCTTTTTTATAAAAAGCTTTCTCTTTTTTATAAAGTGTCTTTCTTTTTTATGTTTTACAGTTTTATCTTTTTTCTTAACTAATTTGTTTATTTTTGCAATGATTTCTTATTAGTAAAAAGCAGTAAACAGTAAAGGTTTCCTTTTTTTTAATGGTTAAGCTGATGAATTAGCAATATTTAATTTACTAAAGACTTAAAAAGAATAACTAAAATAAACAGAATAATTTAATGCAAATTTTAGAAAACAAGTACTAGGCTTTTTAAAAGTTTCTAGTTTTTCTTACATTAATAAATTATTTTTTTTAAATAATATATTTTCTTCTTTAAACAACTTTATTTTTTCTTTAAGAGATACAAGTTCTTCTTATAAATAGAATATATATAAATTTATTAAAATATTTGAACAATGTTATTAATTTGTTAAATGAGTAACTAAAAAAAAGATAAATTAAGATTAATTTATTTGGTTACTAATAAAAAATTGAAACAGGGGTGTGGCGACCTAGTGAAGTGGATAGATTGTCAACTCCCAAGTGGCAGGTCTAGAGTTCAAATCCCGGTGACAGCGAAAATTTGCAATTCTTTCTGTGTTATGGCTAACTGTCTTTCGTGATTGGTTGGGATAGGATACCTGTAACTCGTGTCATACCAGCCTGACTGGAAGGTCTAGGCATTCGTGCAACATTGTATGAAGGAACACAAACCGGTACCGGGCAGTGTGAACCCAAGATAAGTCCTTAGGCTGTGTAAATCATGGGAACCAGGTAGGAGGACGGAAGCCCACTTGGAAGACCTGAGTAGAGAGATAACCCGAACTTTTGACGGTGCTACTGTAAAGACTAGACCTATGAAACGGAGCTAGAACTTGTGAAACCAGGCAAAGAGCTGGCCTTTGAG
>CAJVQA010001069.1:0-27787 GCA_910591915.1 Cetraspora pellucida | reverse complement strand
AAGGAAAATATTAGAGGATTTCCATTCTGTAGGAACTTTCTGAAGTTGGAAACATTTGTTTAAAAATTGTCTAAAAAAGTTTTGTGCTTTGGAGCTTGCATATTTAATATATTCATAACAAATTTCAGAGGAGTCAGCAGCTTTTTGATTTGGAAGATTAGAGATGATCTCTTGTCATTCATGTTGTGTAATTTCTTGAGTAAGATTTTGGTAGTAATTTTCAAGTTCAGGATGTGGTTTGTACAGATACTAGTATCAAACTGTTTAGTATATTTTGAAAAAGAATTAATGTATAGAATTATATTAGGAAGATTTGATTCTAAAATGCTTGAAAAAAAAGAAAACATAAAGCAGCATTATGAGATGTTCCAAAAATAGCATTAAAGTCAACTTTGTTAAAACAATTAAGACCTCTAGGAATTAAAATATTATTTATAATAAATAGTAATAATGATAACAAAAGAAGTATAATTTTTTTATACTTTGAATCTGAAAAAGATTACCAAAAATAAAAGAATAAAATGAGTTTTATTATTATAACAAGTTAACTTGGTATAAAGAAAACAAACATTACAAAAAAAAATAGAACTAAATAAATTAGACCAAGAAAATACAAAGGAGTATTGTAATAAAAAACAAGAAAAAAGGCAAACTTTTAAGATATCTATAATTTTGGATATATAAAGTCAAAGTTAGTTAAATCTAAAGTAAATACAAAGAAGAAAAAAAATAAAAAAGAAGAAACAATAAGCAGTATAGAATAAAAAGAAAAGCATTAATTATATAACTGATTAAAGTGCATTAAAATATATTGCAAAAATACTAAAAAAGCTTAACAGTTTAGATAATAAGCAAATAAATTCTATTTATAGCTTTTAAAAAGTGCCTTAGTTGAATCAAAAAACATAAATACAGAAAGAACAAATACTTCTAAATATTGAAAATTAGTAAAAAAAGTTTACTATAACCAAGAATTAATATACAAAATAGCATCACTAATAGAATCAATTAGAAAAAGTAGCTTGAAACTGAATATTATATATCAAAATAATATAAAAAAAAAATAATAATCACAAAATAGAATTAATATATAAATAGGTTTTGGACAATAAGATTAATATACTAGGTTTGGCAAAAACAAATATTAGTAAAAAAGAAGGTTTTTTTATCTTAAAAGATTTGAACAAATATAGAAGTTTTTGGTTAGACTCAAATGCATCAAAAAAGAAAGGTTTAGGTGTTTAAATACTAGTAGAAGAAAGATAGAAAAGAAATCTTGGTCAAATAAATAGTCAATAAATATATAATAGTAGCAAACTTCATATTTAAGTAATTAAAACTTATAGTTATAATGATATATATGCTGCTTAACAATAAAGAAAAACAAAAAGAATTCAAAAAGCAATTATAGAAAGATATATTAAAAGAACTTACAAAATACAAACAGTAATTATAAATAATTTAAATTACATTGTAGATTTAGAGCTAAATAGGTCTAGTATTTTAAAACATAGCTCTTTTAACAAAAAACCAATTCTAAAGTGACTAATAGTTCAGAATTTCAAAAACTCTTTCAGAATAGAAAATCTAAGAAGTAAAAAATTCTCATAAATAAATAGAGAATTTAGTACAAAAATTGATCAAATTTGAATGACAGAAAAGCTTGCAAATAGACTTATTAATGCAGAAATTTAAGATATGTCTAATTGCATAAATAGTGATCATGGTGCAGCAGTTACAAGGTTAGAATTAAATCACATAACTGTATGGTACAAAGTGTTAAAGCTTAAGAAATTAGATCAATATTAAACAATTTTCTTATATGAAAAAGTAGCAAAAAAGGACTGAGAAAAATATAGAGAAAAGTTAACCAATATAATTAAAAACAAAAACCTAGTACAAAGAATAAAAAAAAGCAGTTTAGAACATACAGAAAAGACTAAAGAAGACTTGAACAAAATATTGAAAGTTATAAATAGAAGTATATTAGAAACAGCAAGAAAGACAATACTAAAGAAAAAAATTCTAAATACTATGAAAAAGCAAATGAATTATAAAGCAAAAAAGCTAAACTAATAGAAGCATTATTATAGCTGAAAAAATAGATTGGATTAGAAAAGAAAAACATCAAACTAGATTTGATCTTGAAAAATATAAAAGATTTTAATAATATAGCAGTATATAAAAACAAGTAACATAAAACTAGCATAAAAAAAATTTCAAAGATATGGAAAAAATAAATAATTTCTAATATATATAACTAGTAATAGATTTTTTATAAAAGAAGAGCAGAAAGATAAAAAAACAATGGCTAAAAAAAATAAAAAAATATTGAAAAAAGATATCAAATAATTAATAGCAAACAGAAAAGAATATTAACAAGTCTATTAGACAAAATATTAAATAAAATAAAAATATACAGACTTGTTAAGCTTAAAGATTTGAATAGAAAGCTGAAACAGATCTACAGAAGATGCTTGAAAAGACTAAAAAGTATTTTTAGCAACAATTTAAAGTACAAAATTTCTAAAGCTATAAGGTTAAGATAGGTAGAATAAAATATATCAGCCAAAAAGAAAAATTAATAAAAATTGGTATAAACAACTAAAGCAAGATATTACAAAAAAATAATAGCTAAAAATACTATTAAAACTTAAAAATAATACAACTCTAGGTAATGTTAATTAAAACAACTAGCAATTAGACTCAAAAAATCTTTAAAAGGCTGGCAAAAATATATATCCAAACAGAATTAATATTTAGAAAACAGAAATGGCACAAATTTATCTAATTCCAAAAGATCTAAATTAGTAATATAATTTGAGCAATTTAAAATCAATAATATTGCTAAAAACTTTGCAGAAATATACAACTAAAATATTTACTAAAAGATTGGTACAAATAATTTATGAAAAAATATTCTAAAAAAGCTAAACTTTGCAGAATTGCTAAATAGATCAACAGAAAAGCCAATACATATTATTAATACAATAATGAAAAATGCAAAAGATAAAAAAAAGAAACTTTAATTAGTATTACAAGATATAAAAAATTTTTTAGACTTAGTATCATTATTAAGATTAGATTTGGTACTTAAAAGACTTAAAATACCAAAAATATTAATTATCTTTATTTTAAATTTGTCTAAAAATTGATAGTCAAAAATTATTACAGATTTAAAAACAATTTTAGTCTTTGAAATTAAAAATAACATTAAATAAGATGAAGTAATCTTACCTTTAATATAAAGAATATTTTATAACTTATTATTAGAAAGAATTCAAAGTGATTCAAATTTAGACTATATATTGTACACCTTATACAATAATAGTATAGAGTTTATGATACAAAAGAGAAAAAGATAATAACAAATAGTAGTACTATATGTAGATAATACCACATAAGTTGCATTAAATAAAACACAAATAGAGAAAATTATTAAAATAATAGATGATTTTTTTAACTTAAATAACATATTGATTAATAAAAAAACTTTCAAACTTATTATAATAAATACCAAAAAAGAAAAAAAAAATAGAACAATTTTTTTTGACAAAAAGTAAATTCAAAAAGAAAGTAAAAATAAGATTATATGATTTTTAGAAATTTGGCTAAACTGTAAACTTAAGAAATTGATAATAAAAGGTCCAAATTCAAAAAGGCTAACAATTAGTCAAATATTATATATTAACAATATATACATCATATTTAAGCTAATATACATGTTACAAATAACAAGATTATCAAAAAACATAATAATTAATATATATACATCTATGCAGAAGACTGGATTAATGATGGTCAGGCCCAATGTACTGGGAAGACTACAGTATTTTTTACAGCTGTGCAAGCTGAGCTTAAAATAGTGAGTGACCTTGCAGAAACACCTTCTTACTTCTTGATTTCAACTCTTCATCTAACTCCAAGAACCTTCTTTGCTATAACATCTTTCTTATCAATCATAATCTTCCAACTCTACCACTTAAACAAATACTACTATCTTTTATTCAACATCTAAAAAATAATTCTTTTAACAAACCCTTTATAATCTCCATTAATAATACACTTACAAAAACATATATTTATAAAAATCTAAAATATAAACTCCTATCTAATCAACATTTCTTTCAAGTTTACATTATCATTTATACAATAACCTTCTTATTAAATCACATTCCAGATACTTAACTTCTCATCTTATCTCTGATAGTATTTTCTTTAATACACATAATGATACTAATTTAAATTCATTTATTCCTAATTCATATAACTCAAATTCTACAACTACTAATAATATACCTTTTCTACAAACAACTCTCTCACTTATTATTTCAATTCCTATAAAAATTGGTTCCTTAAACATTAATGGTTTACTTCAATATTCAAAAAAACTCTCACTAATTAACATAATCAACCAACATAATTTTGATATTTTTGGTTTATCAGAAACATATCTAACTTCAAAAAAAGAAAAATTTATTAACAAAGAACTCCAAAACTATAACAGCTTTTGAAGTTCTTATAAAAATTCTCATCAAGCAGGTGTTAATATTTTTATACATAATAGAATTTTCAAATATGTAGCTAGAACACACAACTATAGAACTCTTTCTATAGATCACTTTACCAAAATTGGACAAAAGAAAAAAAATTTATATTGAACATAGAGCAATAACTACTAAGTAAATTGACCTTAAACTATTAATTAAACTTGTTCTACACAGTAAACTTGATCTAAAAAAGGTGCAAACCTCAGAAAAAATATTTACTAGCAGCCCTGAATTACAATAACATTAAAAACAATATTGCAACAAACAATTCACAATTCAGCGAAAGTGGTCCTAAGGACCTTTATATCTTTACTAACCCAGGATATAGGCATAAGATAGCAGCTTCAAAAAATAGCAAAAAACTACAGATAATCTACAAACCAACCTACCACAAATTCCAAACTAAACAACCTCTCAAGACACTTTCTTTTCTTCTCTATTAGCTTATTTTACTAAAAAATCTATCAGTTCAAGTAATCCTATATCTACAACTTTAATCGTTAATTCTTCTATTGAATATGCAAAAGAATTTATCAATGTTACTATAAAAAACCTATCTAAACTTACCTTTACAATTACTTTTCTTATTCCTAGCTTCATCGACAAATATCTCTTAATGTAGATCTTACCAAATCTGATCATATATCTAATCTTACTACATTCCCAACTCAATGGTTATACAAACACAAAAAACCATTCCAATTAATACTTTTTGACCTTAAAATAACAAGAAACAACTCTGTAAATATTAGTACCAAACATCTCAGAAGTATACGCAGTTGTAACTTTAACTTAACAATTCAGTTATATATAAAAACCCAAAAGGAATACAAGGCACCCAAATTTAATAAAGATCTTTCACTTATACCATACAACATGATTACAGAACTTGATACAGAAGATGAACTATCACAAACAAGCAACATTTTACAAGATGATGAGCTTATATTCGATCTTACTGCTGGTTCTGCAGCAAATATTACACAAACACAGTCATTAGTTACTACATTACATAATACTGCTCAGACAACACAAGATACTAATACCAAAAGAAACAAACACCTTTCTGTCTTACAACATAATTTTGCTAAACTACCAGACTCATAAACAAATTTTCCAAAACCTAATCAACAACCAATTAACACTATAGTAAACAATGATCTAAGCTTCAACCATCAATACATAAACAGTACTTAAACCAGGATTATCCAATGCTACAGCTACAGTATCCCCAATCTTTACAACTACAATATCTGATAACCTTAATAACACCAGATCTACATATAGCTAAATTACTTAAAAACAACTTAACATACCTAGGTTCAATGATATTGATAATTCAGAATAGGCAAAAACTATACAGGCCAGAATTATTGAACAAATTAATATCTTATTTGATCAACAAACTTGGTCATATATGAAAATTGCTAAAGCACTTCAAACACCAGCTGGTATTCAGGACTTCATTAATTATAAAATTGTTATTATACCAACTAAATTTGTAATTCAATCTGCAATTTTTCTTAAATTTAGATACATCAACACCAGGTTTTTCACTACCTTTACCAGAAATCCAAATACTATTTCTGTACATCAAAAAGAATATACTAACTTATACAATAATGTCCTAGCTACATATAAACAAACTAATCAAATTACAATTACAGATGCAATTATATGCAAAACCATCAATACTATGCTTAAGTAAATGCTTATTGCACAATACCTCTCTAACCTTAACCTTACCAAATACACCTTCTTTATGATCTACAAAACTATTTATTATGTATAAGGCTTTCTGCAAATTTAAAATAAAAATAAACAAACATCCAAGAAAATTAGAGCTGTAATCACTAACATACTTCAAAAAAAACTTATATCACTACCAATTACATTTAATAATTTATTATTAATTAATAGACTTATTTTATCATAATCTTTTCTAATACTATCAACTATTATTTTAATATATAATTTAACTTATATTACATTTATTATATATCTCTATAAAATAATTTGTATAATAATGTTAAATTTAAAATTTTGTTTTCTGTTTTTGATTTTAGACAATAATATTGCACAGCTTATTGTTTATACTAATTATTATAATTATACACTATATCTTACTAATTTTTATTATTATAAGAATATTACAGTTTATCTGATCCAGTTTTGGTTCCAAAAACTAAGTCTGAATAACAGACTATAGACTAGACCAAAATTTATAAACTGATTCATAAACTAGTTTTAGTTCAAAAACTAGTCTATCTGCAGCTAATAGAAATAGAGAATTTAGATTATTGTAACATATATATAATAGAGTTTGAAACCAATTTTATTTTTATAAATTTTAATTAGTTTTACTATATAAAAATAAAACTACTTTTAAACTCTAATTTATGAACATTTTTTACATATTCTTTCATCAGATTACAAATGTGCAAGTCCTGTACTATACTTGTAAGTAATTTTATTATATGTTTACTTAAATATTATATGTAAAAACTAATTTCAGTGATTGACTCCAATTAAAGAATTGTGTTTATAATATAATCTTAAGTTTGTTTTGAAAACAAGTTTAATAGCATTTATTTTAGAATATAGTATACATATATACATATTATAAAACTTGTTTACATACTATTGAATAGTTTTAAATTAGAATTACAAAGTTATCACTTAATTGTGACAAAGAATTAAATTAACATAAATATATCTAATATCAAATATATATATATATATATATTGAAGTAATAAATCAACTAAGTAATCAAAACTATATTAGAAGTATTAATAATTTTATTATGATCGGATTTTTATTAGCAAAGTTAAAAATAATTAATCAAATAATTTTATATAATTTTAATTATAAAACAAAGTGCTAATTCTAAAAAATTTATACAAATATTGTGTTTATTTTTTCAATTTATTTTAATTGAAAATGTTGCATTAAAACTATTTAAAACAACTTGTTTGATTTTTCACAAAGTTCTAATTAAAATTTGAACTTGGTGTTTAAGATAATTTTTTTTATATGATTAATAATATTTCAAATTTTCTATAAAACAAATACTTAAACTTACATATTAATAAGGAATCTTGAAGCATAGCTTTATTCTTAAACATTTTATAAACATCTTGTAAACATTTTAATATAATTCAATGTCTTAATAATTAATTAAATTATTTAGAATTTATTGCTTAATAATAATAGAACATTTTAAATATTAGCTATAATAATCAATAAAATAATTAAGATATTCAAACTAAGCATAAAGCATGTAAAGCTGTTTAAGCATCAGTGAATGCACAAAAAGATACTTAATATAAAACACAAATTCATAATATTAATCAAGTATTACTACAGTGAATAATAAAAAATTATAATTAATTTATCAAATATTTTATAATTGAATAATAACAATAAAATAAACCAAAAAATGATTCAAAAATTAATTAATACAATTAAACAACTAACTATCTGAAATTAATAAAAATCTGCAATTAATTTAATTAATATTATGTAATATTCTAAAGAATTAAATAAAGCTAAATTACTTTTATCTTATTTGCAGAACAAGGTTTTAAATTTTTTAAATTCATCTCTTTATAAATTAGATCAAGATTCAAATTTATTAATTTAATATAATAAAGAATTACAAAAAAACTTAAATCAGTTAGAGTATTTAAATGCTAAAAAAGACTATACACTTTTTTTTTTTTCTTTTAAACAGTTATGGTAGTACTTTATTAAACTATTTGTAGCTATATATGTAAATACAGAATATTATTTAACTTATAAGTCTATTATCATCTGGCCACCCAAACAGTATCTAAATGTGATCTGCTGCACTAATCCAGTTAGAACTAAAAATTACAACTTGTCTGACTTTTACCTTACAATAGAATGTTACCAATCTAAAGATATTTTCTTATAGAAAAGAGAAAAACAAAAAAAAAAAAAGATTTTAAAATTGGAAAAGGGTGAAACAAAAATGTGAAGTAAAATAAAACTAACAAAAAGAAAATAAACCTAATTTATAAAGAGAATAAAGAAGAAAACCTGTTAACAGGATAAAACTCTATTCTATGATTGCTGCTTGCTATAATGTTTTTATATTTTTATTAACTATGACTATTCTCTAGAAACTAAATACTTTTAACCAGAATGAAAATTGTATTTACTTGTAGGACAAAGTTTGAGCCAGACACTTTCCATATAGAAGAAATCTTCAAGTAGGTGGAATACTGACTTAAGCAGTTCAATTTTTTATAAACCTCTATAACTATTTTTTAAAAAATATTATGGACATGACCTCAGAATATATACATATCTCAATATATTTTTGGTCTTTTTGAATTAAATTCTTTTCTGATCTGCTCTACATGATTGACTGATTTATATATTTGTTGTGTTTCTTATTTTCTATGTTCAAACAAGTGCATAACTGCAAAAAAAAGTGATGCACAATGTTGATCTTTTGATAAAGATAAGCCAAATCTCTATATTTTAAAAAAAGAAAACAAAAAAAGATAAAGAAAAAGTATATCATTGTTGTAAGGGTTCAAGTTAAAGAGAATTTTTCTAGTTGTTCTTTTTTTCTTCTGCTTCTAATATTCTTAAACAGAGAACTTGTTTCTACTTGCTTCTAGAATATCCTTCCAGTTTGAATACTAAATATGCAAATAGTTCACCAGACAAAAAGCTTAATCCAAGGTAAAAACTGCTTAAGTTTTACCTACTCCTCAGTATATCACATACTTGAGCTTTGTTAACAACAAGTTTACTTAATGTAAAACTAAGAATATTATCCACTTTAGAGCCAGAGTTTTCAATCTACTTTCAGTATCAACTTGGTTCAGGTGATTATCAGAAAGAGTTACTTTTTGCAAGATAAAAAGACTATACAATCAGTTATTTGTCAGGAACATTATCTTAATATAAATATAAACAAAAACAGCACATTTTAAAAATACATACCATTGTTTATAAACCTTTACCTATAGATTTACAAAGTTTAAAAACCAGCATATTAGTATTGGTTAAGAAAAACAAATATTATTATATATTCAAATTTATTAGTATAGTTATACAAGTATCATAAATTAGCCAAATGTTACTTTGAAGCACAGCATAAGTTACAAACTAATATTAAGCTTTTTAATTAAAAAAAATTCCTTATTATTAGTTATATATCAAACTGTTATTTAATAAAATAAAAAATTAGTAAACTTTATATAATTCAAATATAAGCCAAAATAATAATTCAACATTAAAATAATAGTAGATAAATCAACTCAAAGCTAACAAAAGACTTTGTACATTGTATTTTATTTTGAAATACAACAAATAATAGTCCAGATTTTTAAGTATTAAAAATAAAAAACTTAATAAATTTTATAGAAAAGTCAGTTACTCAATTGATTTGATTATTTTTAATAATTTTAATATAAATTTACAACAATGTTTAATTTGTATTTCAGATAACAAATTATATAAGTAATCAAAATGAAGTCATAATTACTTTATTTAACAAAATAAATGTTGCTAAATTGTTTTAAATTCTATATACAATTTATATTATACATATTATAGTAAGTAACTTTGAAAAAGTTATATTTAGAAAACCATTAAATATTGAAGAATTTTTATAAAAATATTTTCTGCTAACCTTTTGTATTTAACTTGGGATCTTTATAATGATTATAATAAAAATAATAAATATAAACCAATAGGAGTGTGATCAAATTATATTTATTAATTTTATATAAAGCAATTCAAATAAAAGCTAACTAAATATCAACAACCTATTTGAATATGCTGGTTTTATAAATTTATATATGCTAAAACAATACTTAGAACAAAGACATATTTATATTCAATTTACAAAATAGTTTTTATCTTGTTTCAAAGCTCAAAGTAATACACTAAAGTTATATATTAAGAAATAAGAATTATTTGATAATTAGCTTTATAATCTATTTTTAATCATTTAAATTAAGTTATGAGTCCAATTTAAAAAAGAATTTTATTATTCAATTATCAAATTTATTATAGAATATAATCTAGAATTCAAAATATTTAATCAAAATTCTGTGTCAACTAATTTATCTTCTGGATAATATGTTCATTAAGTATCAGATTTTATAGTTTGTATAACTATAAAACTCAAAAATGTTGTCAAAAATGTATACTTATTTTTTGAAGAAAAATTGTTAGAAGTATTGATTTATTAGAAAATGTTCAATTAAGTAAACTTGTTTTAGATCTTGAACATGGCTTATAAAAAAGTATTAGATTGTTGATTACACTTACCATTAAGTGTTTGTTATTTAGATAAAAAAAATAAATGAGAATTTGTACAAAGATTTTCTTATATAGTTTTAGAAATATCTTGATCATTAGTGCCTTCTTTGTGAGAATTATGCTACATAAAATTTATTAAAATAAATGTTAAATATGATAAGTTTAATAATTTTAGTCTATCATCTATATTGTGTAATTCTATATTTAACTATAAATTTTACCAATTTATTTAAGAAAAAGCAGAAACCTTTAAACCAATTTCTTAAGTATTTAAATTTGTTAAACATTAAAATTGATATATTGTAATTTCTAGCAACAAGTTATTTTAATAAATAGAATTTTAAAGCTTATCTAAATATGAGTAGCAATCTTCAATAATCAAAGTTACAATTATCATATATGCTACTTAATAAAATTAGGTGTAATTCTTTAGAATTGGCAGAATTTAAACAAAAAAATGACAACAATTAGAATTTAAGCCAAATGCAAGTTAGGAATTTCTTAATAATAATAATAATAAGTGTGAAAAAAAAGCAAATAAGTTGTTCAAAAATTTATTTGAACAATAGTTCTTTAATATAACTTTTTTTGCATATCAAATATATTATAATAGTTATAATATAACTTTACTGTATATTAAATATGTTATAATAGTTATAATATAACTTTACTGTATATTAAATAAATAATTGAAAACTGATTATTATGTAATATAAAAATCTGTAATATATTGAATTCTATAAACCTTTAACATAGTTTTAATTACTTAATTTATTTATTATCTTAGTATATATATACTTTTTTACAAATTAAAATTCTTTACTATTATTATTATTATATTATTGCAGATATGATTTTCAAATAAAAATACTATTGCATATATTTACCATTACATAATTATATAATCACAAAATTTATTATAAACGAATCTATTAGAACTAATTCTAATTTATAAACTACAAACTGTTTAAATCAATTCAAAAAACTGATCCAAATTATGGTTCTTGTTGAACTGTAACTGTAACATTTCTATCTTATTTACAGATATCTATTATCAACTAAGTATAAAGAATACAGTATATACTGCTAGTGCTACTATTATTATTCTAATAGTTCTTTGCTAATTAGATATAACTATGTTACATATTAAGTATTCAATAGCTATTTTTTTTGTATTATTTGTTAGATCACTAATTTTCTATTTCATGTACTTTATACATTCAATTTCTTATTTTTGTTATTCTATATAGTTAATTTCCTATTTTATATCTTGTATACATAGTATAATATCTTTACTAAATATAGTTATTTATAGATGCAAGGTCATTCGATATTGTAATTATAAATTAAAATCATTTTTAGAATTGTTTATGTTTCATAAATTCAGTTGTTTATATCAACAACTTTATTAAAGAATTATTGTCAGCTTCATTAGGTAAGGCAACTAGTAAAAATTATTTGACAATAATAATGATTCTTGTAAACAAAAGGTATTTACTTATTATTAACATGAATATTGTATGTGAAGATAATTATATTAATGACAAAGATGATAATACCTTAACACCTGAAAGATTTTGCAGAAGATATGTAATCAACAGATAAAAAAAGAACTTAATTTAAAGAATAATGTATTAATTTATATTATGATACTAGATATTGTAACTGATCATATAAAAAATACATAAAATGTAATAAGTTACATTTGTGATTGCAAATAGTATTTCAGATCCAGAAGAGAGAATGTGAGGACAAATAACACATTCTTAAAGATATTACATAGATTAATATAAATAACATTTAGTAACCTTAAAGTAATAATAAGTGCAAAATCATATTTGTAAGTGACAAATTTAATATTATAAATAAAGGCCAAAATGGTCCTTAAGAGGAGTATGTCTTGTTTGCTTGATTAATAAACAAGTCCCAATACATTGTATTGTCCATAATAAAACCCCTATAACATCGTCATTCGTTTGAGTTCTTGTTCACGTGACTTACCCTGTTGGACATCGTTGAATCCAAGTGACCGAAAGTCTTAATTACCCACCAGCCAAATCTAACACCCTCTTTCGAAAAGGTTACTTATCGTACGTTACACGACATTTTGAATTGTGGAGCGACAGAGTCGCAGTTATCCGAACACAACAATATATATCAAATTATGTATTTAAAGACCTTGCTTCAGACCTTTAATAAAGACAGACTTTGATCTCACTGATATTTATAAAAATACTTTTGTATACATATTAAATTCTTTTTGCATCACTATTTTATTGTGAATACATCTTCACAGTCTTATTGTTTTTCTAGTATCGATATCATGAAGACATCTTCACGATTATATAAATTAACCTCTAACTTAATTCGTATCTCCCTTATTGATATCTTGCATGTACCTTCACCTATTGTTGTCCCTATTCGGTCCTATACATAACTAATCTAATTTCGTTCACTATCACTGACCTAAACCTGGCCCCTACTGACGCTCCCTCGAAATTCGATAGTAACACCGGTAAACCCATTTTAGGTAGGCGATCAACATAGCCGTTAATTCATTACTGCGCCACATCAATCACCTCCTTCCGGGATTACAGTCCTGCGGCTTACAATATGACTTTCTGAAAAATTCTAAAAAAATTGAATAAAGGCGATACTGAAAAAGATCCAGAAATATGAGATATGTGGCTTACTGATAGAAGAAATATCATGAATCTGCGAAATATAATATTAATAAGTATCTGCGCGCTGAACCAGGAACAAATAAATATTAGTCTGATTTGGAGAAACTGGATAATTTGATGTGAAATAGTTGTATTTAGCGATCGGATTCAGATGCTTTAATTGATATTGGTTGTCACATTTTTAGCAATAACTATTGAATCCATTGGTTAAGTCATGTTCGAGTCATGGATCAAGCTGTGGCTTCAACATTCATGGCTCAAGCTAGAGCCACGGTTTTTAAGAGTAAGCAAACCGTTAACAGCTCTAAAAATAAGCAGTAATTACGTTCATCAATTCACAAATGATCGACATCATATTATTGAGCTTACTTGCGCAAATGTCACATGCCTAATTAGTTGTACTATTACATAGTATAGGCAAATTCAAATAAATTAAGAAATTTTTAAATTTTTACTATAAAAATTATCAGTTCGTTATAAAGCTGATTGTTATAAAATAATATTTTAAATAATAAACATGAAATTAGTATAATTGTTTATTGAGTGTTTTTGATAATGCCTTTGCAATAAACTTTTCTATTTATAGAATATTATAATTCTGTTCATTAAAAACAAGGCAGAATATTCTTTTTTCATAGGTTAATCAAAAAGGTTTGAACAAAATGCATAACGTTATATCACAGGAAATTCATAAAGTTTCTAAAAAATAGAATATAATAAATTTTCTTAATATTTGCTAATATATTCACTATTTTTATTGTTCATGCTCTTGTTTTTGTCCTTGAGCTTACAAAAAGAACAATTGTATATTGAGAAAATATGCAATATTTTCAAATCCATAAAACATTCGGTAAAGTATTCAATGGTCAGTAAAATCTTAAATAATCAAACAAGAATAAACAAACTCGGATTAGCCAATAGTAGTTAGAGTTAGGGTTTGGGTTACACGAAGGTTTAGTTATTTTTATTGTTTTTTTTTTGGTTGTACTAATTAAGTTATTACAAGTAAGCTCGTAACGGGTTGTTACAATTAGATTCGTCCATCAAACAATAATAGCAAATTTGATAAATCACTGTTTTACAGTTTTAAATGTGTTGTTTTACTGTTAAAAAGAGTTAATTATTTTGTTAACTACGATTGATACATACGTATTACAAACCCATTGTTTTGTTTCCTTTTTTGGGAACACATCAGAAATTACTGTTAACTACAATTAATACATACGCATTGTTTTATTTCCTTTTTTGGGAACACATCAGAAATTACTATTAACGTTATTTAAGGATTAGATTTAGGGTTAAGATTAGAAGAGTACAATATGTAAAATCATCCCAGAAAAATTTAATTAATACGGGAATATGGTTTCAGACATTTGTTTTTTGTATTTTCTTTTGTTTACTTTATCGGGTAAACAAGAAATCTATGATTTTTTTTTGCTAATAAGGCATATAAACGTTAATTGACAAAACTATTTATAAGATCCATGAATTATTTTTCATTTATTCCTTCCCTTAGACAAGCTTAATTTTTTTCCAATACAACCTAGAAAATCTTTTGAAAACTTATTCAAAGAATGGAGTACTACTTGCTTTATTTTAAAAGATTAAATAAATTTTTTGACCTTGCAATTAACTTATTCGTATTTTTCCTGTTATTTGATGTAAGATATATAATATTTTAAATAATGATTTCATAATAGTAAGAGTTTATTCTATAAGTTATGAACAAATCTTTTGCAGATAATCTCAATCAATGCAGAACACTTTTCTGGAATAGTAACTTTAAATCCTTATTATACTTGGTATCAATGTAGCTCTAATAATGTAATTAGTATGAGTAAGTACAAATCAAATACATTTATTAGAAAGATAAATCCTTTCATTTGTTAATTTTTTATTTATTTTCGTTCTTTCGAAATTATTAAATTGCAGCATACAACATTGAGGGTACAAGTGACTCCTCCCCAGACACATCAAATTTCGGTACCAAATTACTTACAACTAGGAACACATCTGATTATAAACCAAATGGTGGATTTGTTGCTTATGCATTAGATCCAAAAGAACAGCAAGAATTTTTAAATTTTATAACTGGACAATCTAATTCCCGTACCTTTAATAGCACTATAGCGTGCATGCAACCAGTGCAAACATGTAAAATCGGTCCTGTCACACCCTATGCATCTAAAATATTTTGTGTTTCAGCTTTAAATCCAAATAATTCAACAAACAACAAATTGTCTATCTCAATTGATTTCACAACAGTAACTTCGAAAGAGACATCTATTCCATCAGTAACGTCAAAAGGGAGATCTATACAAAGTTCACCAATGGCATTAATTATAATATCATTAGTGATTTTTTACTATTTAAATCCTTTCTTCTTTTAATAGATCAATTATTGTGAATATTATTTCATGACTAGTATTATATAACTAATTTTTAAATCACATTTTAAAAGATTGTATAATATCTATCTTTATATTCTTTTAATAAAATTTTAACCTTTTAATGTATAAAGAGGAATTAGGATATTTTATATTTATATGTGTATGTGATTTGTCCATTGAGTTATTATCTACCGTGATTCCAGGTTCTTTTAAATAAAAAAGATGTGCTTATAAAATTTTAATAGTAATATGATTATATTAAGTTTTTTTAAATAAAAAATATATTGCCGATAATTTTTTAAAAAATGGCGTTTATAATGAGGGTATAATTATATCAGATGTGACTATAGAGGAGGATGACTGTATTCCCATAATACCAGGAACAGAGTTTCCAATAAGTGAAAACGGAGAGTATGGTTTACAACAAACTTTCAGGGTGTGCGTCCACAAAATCTTGCATTCGGTTGGATGCCACATTCAGCTATGATTTCTAAATATGTAAACACGAATAGTTTCGGGTTCGTAAATCTGATCGATGATACCTTTAAAACGATATCATGTGACATTTTAATTGCTTAATTTTTTGTGCCAATATATTCGCATTTAATAATTAGTGTTATGGAATGTTTGAGAGTTTGATTATCTAACGTGACCAATATAACCAATGTTTAATCATGCCACTCTATTTGTATTGTGTTTAAGTTAACGTGTATTGTACTGTGTTTAACATAGTGTAATTAATTGGTAACTTATGTTTCTATTTGTATTGCGCTTGCATTAACATGTATTGAACTATGTTTATGTTAAAGATTATTATGCTATTCCAGTTCAATCGATGATTTTATTTATAATAAATAAAACGATAACCATCTTCATATAATTTATAATTTATTTAATTGATGACAGTGCCGAATGATAAATGTATTAATTATATTACTTTTACTGTTTATGTCGCATCATAATGTTATAACTTATTGGTTATCAATTAGATCGGAAGGTAGATAGACTATTTGAGTGATGATCAGGAAAAAACTGTAAATCATACTTTTTGAATATTTACTTTTAACGTTAATAAAAATTATTTTAAAATCATGTAACTAGCAATTATTATTTTTAATATCATTTGAATTGCATTAATGAAATAATTCAAATAACATTAAAATCATAGATCTTCAATTACTTTATTTTTTCAAGATATTTTTATTAAAAGTAAATATTCAGAAAGTATGATTTACAGTTTTCCTGACCGTCACTCATTTGTTAATAATTAATAGGCAAATTTTGCAATGAGCAAGTTTTTTTCAAATAAACTTATATTTTGAAGTTGTCCACTTGGTATTATCGTCTAAGTTATGAGTTATCTGTAGGATTGGTACCAGTAACAGTGATATATCTTTAAAAAATGTGTATATATAATAGATAATTCCCGCTCATGTTTTTGGCACAACTGTGCTGCGCAGTTACCTTATTTATTAATTCTTAATAATGTGTGCTAACATTTAAGTATAATATTAACTTCATATCTATAAAAAAAACCCACTAATTTATTTCAATAGTACTTTTAAATAATAATGTTTATAAAATTAATAAAGTTAACCATGCGCAATTATCGAAGATGAGATTTTTTTAATATATCAGGAACGGAGTGAAACGAAGTGCATCGTTATCAGACGAGTAAATGATGTGAACAAATACGTTCTTCTGATTGGTTGTCCTTTCACATGACTTTGTGGACTGTTTGCAGTTTAGTTACAAGGGAGTAAGCCTCACTTTTTTTCATGATTTATTCCTGAGTCATTTAACGATTTAGGTCGATTCCTAATTGACCTCGGTCATTCATGAATTTTCACCGATTCAGAAATCATTCAGGTCAATTTTAATGAAAGCTATGAAATTTAAGGATCGGGTGTGACCAATCACGAGTGACGAATAAGCACCAATTAAGTCAGTGTTTATTTGTCACACCTAGTGATGTGCCGTTTATATGATGTCCCAATTTTTTCGCGTACAGTACGTACAGTACACATAGTATAGTGTTAAAAAATTTAATATTAGGTTTTGTATTAATTATTTAATGAAGTGACCATTTTAATAAAGTCACGTGCCTCTTGCTTCGAAGTGGTCAATTAAATTGCAGGTAAAATAATAAAAAAATTTTAAGTTTTAATTAGCTGAAACTATTTTTTTGATTATAATACACTTACTTGACTTCTAATAAACATTGTAAGAGAGTTTATTATGATTCTAATGATAATACAACTATTAAAATTGGCTTATTAGATTGTGAGATATTTATGAACAAAGATTTATTATTCTTTTAAAATTTCTTTGAAAAGATTTAAAGAAACATAAATTTTTTTTTATACTTATCTCACATTCTACAAGGCAGATTTTACTAATTATAACATTGTTATGAAATAATAAGAAGTGAATCTGAAAAATAGAGTCAAAGCTACATCTAAAATATAAGGCAACAATGTTCAAATAACAGATAAGATAATTATTGTGCATAAATATAACTATCTATTATTGCACTGTTATATAAAATATAATGATGACAAGTAGTGATAAAAATGAAAACAAAAGTAATGACAAGAATGATGGCAAGAGTAATAACAAAAACAGTGATGAGAATAATAATATGAATAATGTTATAATATATAAAAAAAAGACATATAATATTAAAATAAAAACAAGAATAAAATAAAATAACTTGCTTTAGTTTAAAAAATTAATTATTATAAAAGAGCAGTAATAGTTCTTTTGTAAAAAGTAAATTTTTTTAATACTATAATCATAATATAAAAATTTCTTACAATAAACTGTATATAAACATTAAAAATAAAAATTAATAAAATTAGAATCAAATCTTGATATCTATAATAAAAATTATTTTCAAAACATAAACATAAATTAAGTAATAAACTTTTAACCAATTTACTTATATTATGCTTTTGGTAATAGACCTTAATAGTAAAACTGATCTATCTACTTATAACAATTAATAATAATTGTGAGATTGGACTTTGTAATATTATATAAATTCAAAATAAATACTAAACAGTTTAAAGAATTTATAAAAATAATGATCAAATTTATTGTTGATAATAATAATAATAAGTTTATTTCAAAAATAAATAATTATATAAATATTAAAAGTTTTTACAATATGAATAAATAAGACCTGTTTGAATAGTTCGATGAAATTAAGCATATTACAAAAACTAATAACTGAACCAAAGATTATAAAATAAAAATTATATTAGGATAGTTAAGAAAAATAGTAACAGAATAGTATAAAGAAAATAAAACTAATATCAGATACAAAAGTGAAGATAAAGAAATAAGAAATTAAAATTTCTTTTACTTATTAGTAAAATAGTTTGCACCTCTAGAAAGACAGTATTGGTAACAAATTAAACTTAATATTCTAATGCAAAAAGATCATGAAAGAGTAGATAGTTATATTACAAAATTTAAAAGATTAATTAATTAAATAAACTTAACTAATTATCTTCTAGATGAAGATATTATAAAAATGTTTTTAAGTGATTTAAAAATAAAAATAATACTTTTGTTGTTATAACCACACCTAAGAATCTAAATAAGATCATTTCAGCAACATGAAAAATTAAATAGAAGACTATTATAAACAACAAGCAAATAAAGATCTTAAAAAATTGCAAGACAAAACAGAATTAAAAAATATAAAGAAAAGGATAAATCAGATTACATTAAATTATACAACATTAACTAATATATGAAAAGCTTAGGAAAAGTATATCTATACTCTTCATAAGAACAGTAAAAAAAACTCAAGATTATAATTGTGATAAATGAGATTATATATTGAGAAATTATTGTTCTAAGAAAAGGATGTCTAATAGAAATTAAGAAAATAATCACAGAACTTAAAATTGACCTAAATATATAAGTCTATATAAGCTAGTCTAAGAAAAAAATAAAAGTGAAGAGATATTTATAATTAGAAATAAAACAGTTACAAAATAACCAAATAACCCAAATTGGGAAGGTAGATTACAAAAAAAAGAAAATAGAAAAACACAACTAACTAAAGAAATTATAGAAAGACAAAGAATAAAAATTAATAACAGAACTATTAAAAATAATTCTATTATAATGAATAAACATAAAAAGAAACTTGGTCCCTCTATAATTAATACTTTTAAATTATATAACATTACAGATAATATCTTATACTATCTAACTAGTGTTACAGTATGTTAGGTAATTCAATATTCTAATCAAAGAAGAAATCTAATAAATTATTAAAAAGAATACTACTCTTATCTGAAACCAACTTCATAAACTTCAAAAAAATTACCAAAAACTGCAGTTAGATGTAAAATAAAAATTTATAATAATCTATTAATAGTAATTCTCAATTTGAAAACAACTATAAGTATTATATCAAAAAAACTATTCAATAAATATAGTTTAAAAATAAATGAAAAATTCATTATAACAGTAGTAATAACAATACCAAAACATTAAGAAAAATAAAAAATACAAATATAATAGTCCAAGACATTATAATAATACCCATCTCTTTATAAGTTTTAGAGTCACTTGAAGAAACATTACTATTAGAAACTAATTGATTTCAAAAAGAAAATGCCTATATGCATTTTGACAAGCAAAAATTATATCTAAAATATCTAAACTAGTTAGTAAAAGTTCTGATATCTAATATGTGAACAGAAATGGCAATGCTAATAACAAAGAAGAAAGATTCAGTAGTAAAAATAAAGATACTTTTAATAAATTTAAATATAAAAAAAAAGAATAAACTAGTGATATTGAAGGTTTTTTTTACTGAAACCTGACCAATAAGCTATTAAGAAAATCCTGTCATATATTTAATTAATATAAAAAAAGTACTAAGTAAAGAGAATGAATATGATAAAAAGTTTGCTAAAAAAAAACTGTGAAAGTTTTTTAATAACAAAAAACTAAGTAAAATACAAAAAAAAAAGATTAAAAATCTGTTAAACCAAAAAAAAAAGTTGTTTGCCCAAAACCTAAAAAATTTAGAGTAAACAAATATTAATATGCATATTATTGATATAGAGAATGCAATACTAATTAGACAACATTATTATAAACTAGCCTAAAAAGAGAATAAGTTTGTAAAAAAAGAAATTAGTAAAATAATAGAAAAATAATTAATTAAAATTGCAATTAGTTCTTAGACTTTACTTATTATCATAGTATTAAAAAGAATAACAATTTTCAGTTTTGTGTAAACTACCAAAAATTAAATTCTGATACAAAAAAGTTACATAACTTCTACCTTATATTAACAAACTTCTTAATACTTTTAAAAAACAAAATAGTTTTTATCTTAAATTTAATAGTGACTATTAACAGATAGGGATGAGTAAAAAAAATAAAATAAAAATAATATTTGTAATGAAATATAATAATTATGAATTTAAAATAATACTATTTGGACTTTGTAATGTATCTGGTACTTTTTAGAAACTGATGGATAAAGTTTATATAAGTGTATTAGAAAATATGCTATTATTTACTTTAATAATATAAATATATATTTTAAGACATTTGAAAATTACTTCAAACTTTTAAAAGTTATTTTCAATAAGTTACAGAATGCTAAATTAAAACCAAACCTAGAAATGTATGAGTTCTTTCAATCAGAACTCTTCTACTTTAATTACATAGTTAGTAAGAAAGAGCATAAGACCAAATAAAATCAAATTAAAAAGTAACAAGCTTTCTGATATTAACAAATCTTCGTTAGCTAAGAAAAATCATTGGTTTGACTTAGCATTATTGAAGATTCATTAAAGAGTTTGCAACTATAGCATAACATTATACAAACTCTTAGAAAAAAATATACTATATGAATAAGGTAAAAAGCAACAGCACACATTCGAAACTCTAAAAAGATACTTAATGATAACACCTATTTTATAATATTCAGAGTTTAAGAAAATGTTTTACTTATATACAAATGCTTTATATACTAAATTAAATGCTGTCTTAGCCTAAAAGAATAAAGATAACAAATAATATATTATAACTTATAACAACAAAGTACTTACAAAGTCCAAGAATGACTATTTTACTCTAGAGCTTAAATGCTTAGCAATGCTATAGGCTGTTAAACATTTCCATTATTACTTAGATGCAAGTTACTTTACTTTAGTTACAGAGCATGCTGCACTTAAATAGTTAAATACTACTAAACTAAAAAGAAGAAGAGCCTAATAGATATTAAGATTGCAGCCTTATAACTATATAATAGTTCATTAAGTAGGTTAAAAGTATTCAAATGTAAATTCTTTTTCTCACATATAAAAAAAAAAAACAATCAATCAATCAAATTTTTAATTTTTATATAACTAAATTACTATACACAATTATAAAACTATTTGAAATCTAACATTATATATCTGTAAGACATATACAAAGAACCTAGTATTAACATGATAGTAAACACTATGCTAAAAGAAATATATGCTTTCTTTATAAGATATATTTATAGCCTAGTACTGGCAGAGTTAATAAGTACTGCACAAAAAGAATAAAATTAATTTTAATAGTGTAAAAGAAATTTATCTTTTGAAAAAAAATAAGACCAACAACAAGCATTATATAAAAAGATCTTTAGCAGAAAAGTATAGAAATCCAATCTGTTATTAAAATAAATTCAATCTAGATAGTTAGTATTCTAGTAAAAATAAAATCAATTAGATATCAGCAACTCAAAAACTATATAAATAAATAAAAATTATTTGCATCTTTTCTCTATAACAACAAAAAAGCCTACAATCTTAAAGTAAATTCTTTATAGTTAAAAAAAGATTATCTATAAAAAGATAAATTTAAAAAAAAAAGTTATTATAAATAATACAACAGCATGAAATCAAGCCAATTTTATTCTTAACTTATACTTACCTACTTAGAAGGCATTTTGAAAATGATATAATGTTTAATAAGATTAGAGATTTATATTATTGGCCTCAAATATATATAGATATAAGAAAATATATTCAAACTTGTAATGCTTGTTAAAGATGAGATAAAAACTTAGTAAAGTCCTTATTATACCCAATACTAATTAAAACCCTATTTTACAAAGTAAAGATTAATATTATAAAACTTTTACCTCTAATCTTATGAGAAAATAAATATATAGTTGTTACAATAGACTATATAACTAAGTAATCAGAAGTCAAAGTTATCAAAGTAGCTAATGCTAATAAGATAGCTAATTTTATTTATAAAGATATAGTATATTGACATAAATGTTCTCAATACTTATTGTTAGATAAAGAAATACATTATATAAATAATCTAATAGATAAATTTTTAAAAAGATTCAAAATAAATTATTATTATTTAACCTCCTATTATTCTCAAACAAATAGCCTGATCAAATACTTTAATGAAACATTTTGTAAATTGCTTGCTAAGCTTATCACTAATATATAAGACTAGAATCTCTTATATTTTTAATTTTTTTTATCTACTATATAGCTAAACAAGACATGACCAAAATAATACTATTTTATTTTATTTATAATAGAAATAAATGCTTATCTATATATTTGAGTGAATCTGAAAACTTGCTAGAGAGAACATTTTTATAATAATTATTTGAGTTAATTAATATTATATCACAGTTTAGGTTTATTACAGTAAAGTAGATTGAACAAGCATAAAGAGTGGCCAAAGCAGGATATGATCAACAATTACAGATTATAGAAAATTTGAAAAAAATGATTTGATCTTGGTCTATAAGGCTTTACAAGCTAGCTCAAAAAGTAACAAACTTAACTCTAAATAAAAAAAAACCCTTTATTATCTATAAAGTTATATTAAAAGAAGTCTATAAACTTTATACTATTGATGAAAAGATCATCAAATTGCCAATTAACTGAAAGTTACTAAAAAATACTATCATTATGATAACTAAAATTAAAATAAATTTTATTTTTTCTTATATATAATACATATAAGATAAGTATAGAAGAATGTTACAAAATAAAAAGAGATGGATCTGAAAGATAAAATCAGAGTTGCACCTAAAATGTAAAGTAGTAATGTTTAAATAACAGATAAAATAATTACTATAAATAAATACAACTACCTATTATTGCATTGTTATACAAAATATAATAATAATAAGTAGTAACAAGAATAATAATAAGAGTAGTAACAAGAATGATAATGAGAGTAATGATGCAAATAATAACAAGAATAATGTCAAGAATAATGTCATAATATAAAGAAAAGTGACATATTATGTTAAAATAAAAACAAGAGTAAAATAAAATAATTTATTTTAGTTCTAAAAAACCAATTATTATAAAAGAGCAGTAATAGCTTTTTTGTAAAGAGAAAATTTTTTTAGTACTATAATTATAATATAAAAACTCTTTACAATAAACTGTACATAAATCTTAAAAATAAAAATTAATAAAGTTAGAATTAAACCTTAATATCTATTATAGAAAATTATTTCCAAAATATAAACACAAATTAAGTAATATATTTTATATTAATTTACTTATATCATGCCTCTGGTAATAAGTCTTAATAAAAAGACTAATTTATTCACTTGTAACAACATCTTTAAAATCACAATAACCATATAAACAACTTTTATTGGTTTATAATTTTATAAGATTCTTTTGACTAATTTGAAAAATATAGACTATATTAACTTGTTAAAATAACTAAATTTCTTCTAATTGTCTTTATAATAATTTATATTATATAATATGAACAAAGTTATATAATTGGTCACTTTTACCTAGATTAGAATAAAATTTTTCTTAATTTTGATTGACAAATTAGCATATAAAACAGTTAATATATAAAATAATTAACAAACTTTTATAAATAGTATATAGTAGTATATGTGTCACATCACTAGTTATATTTTATATTTAGAAAGGCCATTACTTAGTTCCAAAACTTAATAAAAATTTACAACTTAGAATTATTGTATTATCAAATTAATTAATGCTAAAAAACAAAATCTAATAAATTATAAACTTTTAAATGTAATTTTAATTTAAACCTATTTATTTCTATATTATTCAATTTTAAAACTTTTTAGCTATATCTAGAATTTCTAATTGTTGTCTTTTTTGCTTGAGATTCATGTTGTATTATCTGTATATGCAATTGCTACTTGATAATATCTTATGATATTATTATATTGCATATTTTTTTGGTTTTGCTTTTAATTATATACTTTAAACTTTTCTCTTCTTAAACTCTTTCTAATAATGGGTTATAGAAAAGATGTTATATTAATGGAAAATTACTTTATCTTGGTCTATTCCATTTTCTGCTATTATTTTTTCTATTAGATCATAGACTGTAATTATTTTCAGTTATCTTTTATAAAAAAGTTTAATATATATTTAATTGTTCTTTTAGATATTTTGGTTTTTTGCAATACTAACTCAAGACTTTTCAGAGAAATAAATCAAATGCCTTTTTTGTATTCTGTAACAGTATTTATATATTTTGTTTTTTTTTTATCTCTTTTATTATTATATTTAGAATCTGTACTAGTTACTTTATTAAGTTTTCTGAAAGACCTGTGAAATTTGGTTCTTTAAGTATTTTTTTTTTATAAATACTTTGGCAATCCTTTTTGTTATCACCTTTGTTATGACTTTTTAAATGTTTAATTAATGCTATATAAATTTTATTTAAATTATATCTTCACTCTACATTTTTTAAAATTTGATAAATTTGTGCTATTTTCTACTTTATTGAAAATTTTTTTGCTTATAAATATAGATTTGCAAAACTTTTTGCATTTTCTTTTGCTTTTTTAATTAATATATAGATTATATCTGAGATACCTAAAGCTGTTTTTGTCTTTAACTCTCTTAGTATCTTTTTTTATTCTTTTTTTTTTAATTCTTTTCTTAATTTCTGCATACTAGTCCTCTTTAATGTTCTCTCATAACTTGTATACTTTTTTCTACTTCTTTGATATCATTTCTAGTTTAGTACTTCTTTTTTTAAACTGTATTTTGTAATGTTTTGTTACTTTTGCTTTAATTTCTTCTAGTTTCATTATTAGGTATATCTTTTTTTCTACTTATTTGATAAGTCTATTAAGTATTATTTTCTTAAATAATATATTTAGAAGACTAGCTATCATTTTTTTTTGGTTTGTTTTAATTATTTTGCATCTTTTGTCAATATTTTCATCTATTTGTCTTCTTTGTACTTATTTCTATTTTTTTTTCTTTTTTTCTTATAACAGTTTTTGTCATTTTTTTATGTCTTTTATTTAAGCATTTAATTATTATTTTTGTAATTTTAGCAGCTTTGCATCTAATTTTTTGTCTAGTGCTTTTACTTGTTCATTGTTTTGATTATTTTTTCTTCTATTACTTCTTGGTTCTTTTATATTTTTATATATTTAATTAGTCATTGAAATTTTATAATATTTGTTTCTAGGTATTATTCTTTCTAACTAGTTCTTTTGTTTGCCATTGTATTGTATATTCTTTTTTTAGATATGTGCTTATTTGTTATTATAATAATTGCTTCTTATATTGTATCCTATATATAATTTATCTTACTTATATCTGCTGTTATTATTTTATAATCACTTTCTGTAATTTTTTTTGTTTTCTTAATATTTGCTTTTGTAAACCCAAAGCCAGTTTTTTTAATACTCATATATAATTAATTTTTGTTGCTACTTCTTTACTTAATCATATATATGTTTGGTTTATTAGATATATGTCTTTATATATGTTTATAAATTTTATTTCCTTATCCAATTAAAGATCAATAATCTTTTGAAACTTACTGGTTGTAAATGCTATTTATCTAGTATATTGTTTGCTATATGATTAAAGTTATTCATAATTACAAATTATATTTGTTTTTTCTATCTAGTAACTGTCTTTATAATCTTCTACTAAATGTTTTTTCTATAGTCTATTATTAGATAATATATAAACTCTTATCAGTACTAGCTCCAATTGTTTGAAGTATAGCATAATCTTTATCATATATTTACTTATTTTCTTGACTGCACCTATATGTTTTTTCATTATTCTATTATTAAAATTTTTATATCTGATTCTTTTTTTTTATTTTTTATTATATTTGTCTAATATTCTATATATTTTTTTTGTAATATATATTAAAAATTTTACTTCTCTTTTTATAAAATTTATTTTTGTAATTTTCAATATTGCAATTTCCTCTTCTTCTGTCAAACAAAACAAGTTCTCTAATTTCCAACCTTTAGTCTTCAGTCTATTAATATTATGACATGTTATTTTGATTTCTTTTATTTTTTTTTATTTTTCTTTTAATTCTTTTTATTTTGTTTTTTTGTTTTCTATAATTTCTTTTTTTTTTTTGTTATTCTTTTCTTTTAGACTAAGAGATACTTCATTTTTTTTCTCTTCAAACACTCTTCTTTCATCTTACAGCAAATTTCCAATATTCTTGTTTATGTTTATTAATTCAACTGATATAACTTTAGAAGCAATCAGCCAGAACTGTTTGGCTTTGTTGGGTTTTTAATCTTTTTAATCTTTCTAATATTTTTTAAAAAAGATTGTGTATCTGCAGTTGTATTTCTTCATTTTCAATTCAGTTTCTTATGCATCTATTGTGGTGTTTATTGACTTTTTATTATTTATTATTATTATTATTCTTTTTTTTTTTTTAAATATTAGCAGTAAGGTCATGTCTTTAACTTTATTGAAATTCAATTAAAGTTTTTATAAAAAAACTTGCTTTTAAATTACATATGAAGAATAAAGACTCAGACATATAATCTGCAACCTAAACCTACAAGAGTGGCCAAGG